>CM035442.1:70558321-70615821 GCA_020310875.1 Ceratopteris richardii | reverse complement strand
ATTTTCATAAGGCTCATTGGAGCTCTAATTGAGAATCAATATAATGAGAATTAAGTTTAGATGCGAAGAGGAGTTGAAGTGCCAAGCATCTACAAGTGTTTCTCGAGGAGTGGTGAGCAAGCAAAGCATCTACAAGTGTTTCTCAAGGAGTGGTGAGCAAGGAAAGGAGATAGACCAACCAAAGTTATGTGTAATCTGCTAAAGAAGAAATAGATCAAAGAGTGCATCTTCATGATGAAGAAGAAGGATGGCGTGGAACGCACAATTAAAGAGAACCATGACACCCATTAAGGCATTTTGAAGACTCACAATGATGGTGATCTTATATAATATGCCAAGACTTATGATTACAATAAGGAAATAATAATTTATCATTGGTTGAATAAGTGTCTCTTGAGTCACAACTTTGTCTACCTCGAGGAGGTCAAATTTTGCATGCAAATGCAATGAAAAGATATAATAAAATCATTGATTATTGATCTATAGATTTTTTGTGGGCAGCATCCATGGGTTATAACACACGACCTATGGATGACCACTTAGTCAAGGTAACCACCGACTCCCTCAATGCTAATTCTCTCTTTTCGAGTGATATTTTTAATAGTCCTTTGTTTTGTGTAATTAACACTCTCCTTCGCTTTCTCATTTCATTTGCTTGGATGGTCAACAAGGAGCTCACACTCATGTGTAAGGAGGTTCCAAGCTGTGGAAATAGATCAATCAACAAAAGGAAGTAAGCCCAAAGCTTTGCAAAAAGCTTCATGTCTGCAGTGTTATTCTATGTGGGCACATGTGCCAAACTGATATCTCTAGCAGAGAACCTCTCCCTAACATAATGATAGTGCACCTCGATGTGATTTGTGTGAGCATGGAACATGGGTATCCTCACAACTACTAATGTGCTCTAGCTATCAGTAAAGATGGTGGTCACAGAAGATTGACCAACACCCAAATCATCCTAGAGGCGTCTGAGCCACACACACTCAACAATTGTTGTGAAAGCTGCCCTATACTCAGCCTCACAACTAGAAGTGGCCATAGTAGGTTGCTTCTTGCTCAACCAAAATATGATTGAACTACTAAGCATGAAACAAAAACCACTCGTGGACACATGAGTGTCATAGCAACCAGCCCAATCCGAATAAAAAATGCATGCAAATGTAATGGTAATGATAGCCCCTTGGGATAAAACAATCCAAGTAGTCGGTTACCACTCAAGTAATGAAAGATGCACTTAACCACCTGCCAATGATTGACTCCTGGGCAATGCATTAACCTTCTCATCTGAGAGACAACAAACTGAATATCAGGTTGAGTTATGCATAAGTAATTCAAGCATCCAACAACCTGTTGATAGAGAACAACGTCAAATGTATCTCCAACATAATGAAGACTCAACCATAAACATGTTTCCATAGGAGTGGCAATAGGTTTGCAATCTTCAAGGTCAAAACATTGCAATAGTGTGTCAATATATTTTGTTTGACACAAAGCTATTCCCCCATCAACTTTCATAAATTGAATGCCCAAATAATGATGCAAATGCACCAAATCTGACACCCCAAAATACGCATGCAAATCAACGTTAAATTTAGGAATGTGCTTCTCATTAGGACCAATGAGAAACATGTCATCAACACACAACAATGATTATAAGTACATCATCGGCATGCTTAACTTATAAGGTGCTCTCAGTTGGACTGTTCTCAAAACCATGTGCAATCAAGTAGGCATGTATCTTTTCATACCAAGCATGTGGTGCTTGCTTCAAACCATATAATTCCTTTTTCAACCTCCACTCTTTTTTTTCATGCCCTTTTTACACAAAACAACAAGGTTAAAATGCATACTTCTTCATGTAAGTCGCCATTCAGAAATGCAATTTAAATATCCAACTCATGTACATCCCAACCATGATGAGATGCAAGTGCACAGGTGCTATGCACAGTGGTCATTCAGCAACTGGGTGCAAAGGTCTCATCATAACCAATGCCTCTCTCTTGAGCATAATCTTTTGCAACGATCCTAACCTTATACTTGTCAATTGTTCTATCAGGCTTACGTTTCAGCTTGTATACCCATTTAGTGCCAATGGTCTTTTTCCTTGGCAACAAATCACATAACTAGGTACCATTCTTCATAATAGCATCATATTCTTACTGCACAACAACCATCTAATTTTTTGAATTTTGTGATTCATCAAAAGAAGCAAGATAATTCTCATCACAAAGGCTAGAAGAAGCCATTGCATAGAAATTTGATGCAAAAGAAGCACTATGAGAGTGTGAACGAGTGCAATATGACAAAGGTGCATCTAATTTGCTATATCCCAAAGTTTGTACCAGCCATTTAGGCATAGTTTTTGCCTCCTCTATATCAACTCTCTCATCAACAAGTGCATCCTGTAAATTTGCATCATAAATGGAATGATCTACATCATCATGTGGAACCTATAAAGGTTGAGAAGTTGCCTCATTTGGACCAACAATTGGATGTTCACCTGTAAAAAGAGGAAGCAAAGTGTCATACATGTCTCTATAGCTAATCGAAGTCTCCTTGGTATATGAAAGTAGTGGTTCAATTGCATCTTCCACAAAAACAACATCACAATGAACCAAAATGCATTTATTTTGTGAATGATACAGATGATAGACTTGGCTTTCAGAACTATACCCAACAAAAATACATTTCACTACTTTATCATCCAATTTGGTGCATTGTTGTTCAGGCACTAATGCATATGCTAGACAACCAAAGACATGTAGATGATCAACATATTGCTTGCAACCATGCCAAGCCTCATATGGAGTGACATATTGTAGTGCTTTTGTGGGACCGTTGTTAAGTACATATACTGCACACATAACAACCTCAACCCAGAAGTTATGTGGTAAAGTCTGACCTTTGATCATACACCTCACAGTCTCCATGAGGGACCTATTCTTTCTTTCAGTAAATCCATTTTGTTGAGGTGTATAAGGCACAATACAGTGATGTTTTATCCCACACTTAGCCAAAAATGCATTAAAATCAAAAGACATGTATTTCCCCCCTCGATCAAAATGGAGGGTGCCTAGTTTACATGCTAACATATTTTCATCCATAAGCAAAAATTGTTTAAAGCACATAAACACTTTTGAATTTGATTTTAGTGGATATACACATGCATGCCTGGGGAAATCATGAATAAAAGTCACAAATCAAAGGTAGTTCCCAAAGAAGATGTTTGCATAGGACCACAAACATCACGATGAACAAGCTCCAATTTTTGAGCAGATTGAATTGGACCATCTTTTGGAAATGATGAACAATGCATCTTTCCCAAAATACAACCTTTGCAGGCATGTTTACAAGACGCCTCAAGTTTGGGTATAGAAGACACCGTTTCAAATTTTAGTAGGCATAGTAAACTAGCAAAATTCAGTTGACCAAAGCATGCATGCCAAAGCTTTGCATCTAACATAGCCTAAAAATCTTGAATCTCACATGATGAATTATTCATAGATTTTTCATAATCTATGAGCTTATACAACCCATGACATAAAATGCCAGAATCAATAATAACGTTGCCATTTGAGAGATCATGAATTGTACATCTGTCATCAAAAGATTTGACAACCAAGCCAATCTTGGTTAGTGCTAAAATTGACAACATATATTTCTTGATCCTTGGTACATACAAAGCATGTGACAATCTGAAAGAACTACCATCAGTAGTAGTCAGAATTATCTTACCAAATCCCATTATGGGATAAGAGGATTTGTTAGTACATGTGACAGTATTCCATGTAGGGCCAAGCTCAAGTGAACTGAAGAAATTGTGCTGCAAGGTAATATGTTTGGTTGCCCTACTATCAAAGTACCAGTTATTTGAGTGTACTACATACATACACTGCTCATGGGAAGATGGCTCATAGTTTCATACTATAGTAAATGCCCATTCTTCATTGTAAAAATATTAGGAGACTTTGTTTTAGGTTTAGAGGCCTTTGCAACAACCATTCCAACCTCTTTCTTCTTTGCCTCTTTTGCAGTCAGTTTTGGACAACTCTTTATGACATGATCATTTCCCTTACAGTATTTGCAAAAGTATTTTTTCTTTTCTATTTTCTTCTTATCTTTGTCTTCCTTCTTCAACTGTAAAGGAATTTTACCATCCCAATTACTTGGATTGTCTAAAGAATAACAATGTAATAAATCTAAGATAGTACTATTCATAGCTTCACTTTGCCCATTACTTTCAGGATGAAATGCAGAGCTTTTGAAGTAATGCAACCCAAAAGTGATTACAAAAATGAATATCTCGATCTAATAGACTAACTTTTGGAAAACCATGATGCAGAAAAATACATTTAATAAATAACTTACCATGATGAGGTGAAATACATTTAATAAATACCTTAGCAAAATCTTCTGTAGTATGGGTAGGATCCATGGCCTTATATAGAACCAAAACATATTACTAAACATGTGAAAAGAATTTTAGCAATATTGGAATCAAAATAGAAAGGAAAGGCTTTGTCTTGGAATAAATAAATAAATAAATGTATAAGAGTGTTGGATAAATAAATAAATAAATAAATAAGAGGAAGAGTGTTAGAATATGTTAAATATTAATTAAAAGGAATGAGGTATCAATAAGTGAAAATAACTAGACCGGACGAGAATTAACAAACCGGAATGGATGTCGAATCACGAATGGATGCCACAAATCATGAACGGACACGGGGAAGTACACCTCTCCGTAGACACACACAGGCTTTGATACCACTGTTGACCAGATCTTGCAGATGCACATATACACAGAGATGGTACAAAAACAAAATCTCACAAAAGCATACAATCTTATGTTCACAAGAGATTGAACATAAGATTGGGTACAATATCCCCCCACATACTCTGATGGATGAGTCTATCATAGTATGTGTATTTATAGGTATTTTTCATTACATCTGGAATAGAAGATACATGAGGGTGGTGCTTCAAAAAGCGTGCATTTACAAAAATCTGCTTTATTTACAAAATCGTCGCTTTCTAAGCGATCTATTATTTTTACAAAAATGTTGCTTTCTAAGCAATCTACTAAATCAAAACACAATCACATTAAAAACCTCAAGACATTAAAATCCATTTAACATTTCCATAAAGTATAACAATTACCATCCAACCTATCCTCAATATCCAAAATATGGAGTACATCGTTGCTTTCAACCATGGCCACTCACTAAGTACACTGATGCAAAAAAATGATTGAATCTCAGAAAGTTGACCAGAACTACGCTTTTGAGCTCTGCTAAACTTGTAGTAGACTTCAAGGTGCTTGTAATGGAAAATTGAAACCTAGAGATATGTTTGGCACAAAAAGATAAAATTGCCTACACAGGCACTGTGATAGTGCATTTGCTTGGCGAAATGGGCTCGTATCAAAATTTCGATGCCTGATCAACCTAAGTATGCTCACCAATTTTCATGCAATTTTAAGAATGTGATTGAAGGGGTGTTGATGATGCCTTAGATGAACTGGTGACCTACTCTGATACCAATTGTTGGTGTTTGAGTTATGTAGAAGCACATGAACAACACAAGGAAGAAGAAGAAGAAGCTAGGAGCACAACACAACATTTAATGAATTACCAACTGCATGTACAAAGATAAGTGATCCATTAGGGCTATAGGCATATATTACCTAGATGAAGTGGTGTAACATAATCCTGGTAGGAGATGGTTGAACCACACCCTAAGAGAGAGGATTAGGAAGTAATCCTCAACCATGGCTTTTGGGGCAAGTGGTTAGCCCATCACATTCCTAACCAAGAGGTTGTGAGTTCAATTCCTTACATTGGTATCAGAGCCTAGGAAGTAGGCTTGGGAAGGGTGGAATGACCCAATGGCCTCTAAAAAAGGCGCTTGGGCATCCTCTATGTGAAAGGGTAGGAATTGTGGAAGGCGCGCGCGTCGGTTTCAAGGATGGACCTTACAATGATTGGGGTGTATCTCCCAATCCGTAGGTCGGATTGAGGCGTGTAATATACCGTTGGAAAGCTCTCGGAACGAACTTTCCAATGAGCTAGCTTGCAATGTGTGAATTCCTTGGGAATCCTTGGATGGAACTTGATTGAGTACATCCTGCCAGTCCCATAGCTGGTCAGGGTACATCCTGCCAGGGTACATCCAGGGTACATCCTACCAGTCCCATAGCTGGTCAGGGTACATTCCCGAGGGAGTTCAAGGGGGGAAGAATGTAACATAATCTTGGTAGGAGATGGTTGAACCACACCCTAAGAGAGAGGATTAGGAAGTAATCCTCAACCATGGCTTTTGGGGCAAGTGGTTAGCCCATCACATTCCTAACCAAGAGGTTGTGAGTTCAATTCCTTACAAGTGGTGACCTGCTCTGATACCAATTTTTGGAGTTTGAGGTATGTAGAAGCACATGAACATCACAAGGAAGAAGAAGAAGAAGAAGAAGCTTGGAGCACAACACAATACTTAATGAATTACCAAGTGAATGTACAAAGATAAGTGACCCATTAGGGTTATTGGCATATATACAAGGGGGTGGGAACCTCCTAAATGGAAAAAAGTGCCTTGATGGTCTTAAGTGTGTTCACACACATCACTACCAAAATATATCAAAAAACATTATATGCATTTGTGTGGGCAACATCCAGTAGGTTTGGACACACGATCTATAGGAAGCCATTCAATTGGGGTGATGATAGAACAAGTTGTGATTTTTTTGGATTGTGACACAAGCAATACCATGAATAGCCTTATGCCTAGTCAAATCTTCCATTAGAGTTACAATTCGTGAGGTGCATTTCAGCTTTGTTGAATTTCATATCTTGTTACTTTTGAGTTCTTTGGTGAAGCAACAATTACTTGTTTGGTATGCTTCAAGCTGAACATAACTTTGATGGGACCAACTATCTAATGTGGTCTTACATAAAGAAGCATGTTCTTGTTGCAAAGCAACCATGGAACATAGTGGTAGATGTTGACAAGTGACCCACTATGAAGCCTACTGTCATATATTCACGATCTTCTTCAAGTACAATGACTATGACTTCTCCACCTACGTAAGAGCAAATTAGATGGGATGGAAAGGATGCTCAAGTTCATGCATTGATTGCCATTTCTATGAAGCGATATATTGTTCCACACGTTTGGTCATGCACTACTTCAAGACAAGCTTGGGATGCACTTGCTTCTTTGTATGCCATGCATAATGAAGCATGTGTTTGTTACTGAAAAAAGGTGTATGTATGATAAAAATGAGTTAGTGCATATATATGTTACATGCATCAAGTATTTGAAAGAGCAATTTTGCAAACATTAATGACATCATTCCAAATGCATCATCTACTCAAAAGGATTACTAGAATCTTTACAAAGCTTTGCTACTACACTTTGTTTGGTTGCAAAGAAAATCTAGATATGCATACTTAGATGAGTTTGTGTCTTTTCTTTTGCAAGAAGAGCAATCAAGGGTGAATAGAAGTGGTTTGCTTGAGGTAGCACAAGCAATTGTTATTATACAAAAGGGAAAAAGCAAGTATGGTCCAGCTTTGGGCTCATCAAAACCAAAGCCTCACTCTTCCTCTTCCTCTTCTTGCTATCTTTGATGGTGTTATGCAAAAGAAAAAGAGATGCAAGTATTGTTGAAAATCTAGACATAGCATTGATGAATGTAGAAAGATTGCCAAGCATAATGAAAAGAATAAAGAATCAAACATGCCTATTGTTGAGAATACATATAATGCAAAGAATGATGAAGCTAATGTTGTTCAAGCTGTTTGGGCATGTGTTGTGTCATTATGATTCATAATCACATTCTACATGTATAATTGTGGAAGAGGCTGATTTGGATAGGTTTATTTTATAGTGCTGCTTCAAAGCATACCACTTACATGCAAAAGTTCTTTTGCATCTTTGAAAGATGCGCCCAAGTGAGGACATGTTGTATGTGAAAACACTGCTTCTTATGCTATTATTGGAGTTGGAGAAATTGAGATTATAGCTGCAAATGAAGGTATTGTTGCTCTCAAGAATGCATTGTATGTACTCGGTATCAAGAAGAACTTGATTTTGGTTCCTACTATTGCTATTGTTGGACTTCATGTACACTTTCTTGATAACAAATGTATGATTCATGATTTCAGCAATGGAGATGTTATTATGATGTTGGGGACATCATGTAAGGGCTTGTATACCTTGGACACATATAAAAGTTTTGTTCATATGAACTTCAATAGTTTTCTTTACTTGAAAAAATGCATCTTGCTCCTTTTCTCAAAGATGGTGCTACACATGCTACACAAAAATTGCAACTTGTTCATAGTGATGTATGTGGTCTAGTCAAGACTCCATCTTTTGGCAAGCATGTATACTTTATTACCTTCATTGATGATGCAATATGCCATACTTGAGTGTATTCCATGAAAGCAAAGAATGAGGTATTCTCTTGCTTTAAAATATTTTTAGTTATGGCAAATTTTTTTGTGGAAATAAGCTTTTGAATCTTCACATGGATCATGTTGGTGAATACATGTCACATGAATTTAATGCTTTTCTTTGTGAAAGAGGTATTGTGCACCAACACACAATGCTATATACATTTGAACAAAATGGTGTTGCAAAGTGCGAGAATAGAACACTTCTTGAAATGGCGTGATGCATGGTTAAATAAAAGCATCTTCTAGATAAGTTTTGGATGGAAGCAGTCATTTGTGCAAACTATGTATTGAATCGTTGTCCTACAAATGCATTGAGAACCATTACACCTTATGAGGCTTGGGATGCAAGAAAGCCAATGGTTAGTCAGATGCACATATTTGGCTATTTGGCATATGATCTTGTACCATCACAACAACATCACAAATTTGATGATAAGGCAAAGAAATTTACATTTTTTCAATATAGTAATGAAAGTTTATTGCTTATACCATCCATTCACGCATAAAATTATTGTAAGTCAAGATGTGGTATTTGCTTAAAATTTAGTTTGTTCTTTGCTTGAATTGCAAATCTCAGCCAACATTTAGTTCATAAGATGTATTTGATACATTCATTCCTTTTTTTCAAAGTGGTGTGCTTGACTATGGCCATGTAAGCCATCCAAATGAGGTTCAAAGAGCTAAAAAGTTTCAGCCAAATATGCTGAAAAATTCTAGCCAAACATGGTTGAAAATTCCCAAAATTTTCTGAGAAATATGGCTAAAAATTTCTAGTCAAATATGACTAAAAATTTGCAATACTTACAGCCACAAATGGCTGAAATTCAACATGATATTCAACCTGCTTCTTATGTACATTTTGACAATGTATTAAATGTCTATCAAGGATGCATAATCTATTCCAAAATTGCTACAAAAGACATTGCAAGATAGCAAGTTGAGTGCTCCTTTACTTGGTAGAAGAAGACCAAGCTCTCACCATGCATCAAGTGACTTTGTGGATGTATCTCTTATTGCAATCGCATGTAATGAAGAACCAATCACTTTTGAAGATGCATGTGATGATTCAAATTGGATGAGCACAATGGAATTGGAATTGGATTCTATCCACAAAAAACATGCTTGGGAGTTATGTGCATTACCATAAGGTAAGAATGTCATTGGTAATAAGTGGGTTTACAAAATTAAGTTTTCCTCTATGCTTTGATCTCATTCTTTGCTCCTATGGGTACTTCTATTCGTGTTTCCTCACTCACTCACACACCCAAGAACCTAGTGCAAATTCAAGATCTCAAAGGGGTTACGAAATCTAAGTGTTTATCGTAATGGTTAAGTCACTTGAATGCCAAGGATGAGGTCTTGGGTTCAACTCCCATAGTGGTGCATGGGAGTGTATTTTTGTGAGAGGCTTCTAGAACCTTCTAAAAGCATCCAAGTTAAGTGAGTTATACTAATACACCTTCAAGACTTACCACTAATAGACTTAAGAGAATTACAAGACTTGAATGGAGAAAATGGAACTAAATACAAGTCACTTAATAACTTAAGTTCCCACTGTCATTTATTAAATTATATATAGAGGGATTTATTGCAAAGCAAAATGTACCTCTTCTTGATGGTAGTGTACACGTGATGTTGCACATGTATTAGAGCCACATAATAGTCCCTCCTGGATCTTATCTCTCATAATATCATAGATCGATTCCATGGTTCATGCATGTTTGAGACTATATATTTCATGATGTTCAAGAGCTTTCAATCCTCATGAGAGTAGGTTGAGAATTTTGACTATGCCCAATTCATTTATCTCCTTGCATCAAAAGAGTTATTTATGCTTCATTCCTCTTTGAGGAGGCACATGTCATTCCAATTCATCTTCATAGAATCCTTCCCCAAAGTTTCCACACAAGAGACTAATGATTTTCCCACCCAATAGAAAGCACCATCCCTGGTCAAGCACCCAAATATTCATGAAGGGCAACAACACCTATTACCATCCAAGGTGCCTTTATCTTTATCTCAATTTGGTTCTGGACAAGATTTAATATGCACAAAGTTTATTTGCAATCCATTTTGGTCTTTTCAACCCTATTTCTGGGTTTTTGGAGCGCCCTTCAAAAAAACCCACATGCAAGACACTCTCTTCACCCATTTACAAGCTTCTATTGAATGTGGCCGGGCTTCATAAAGCCTAAGGTATATACTACCTTAAGTATAAAGTGTTGATATGTTTTGGTAGTGATGTGTGTGAACACACTTAGGACAGTCGGGGCACTTTTTTCCCTCTTTAGGAGGTTTTTCCCCTTGTCTTGTATATATGCCTATAACCCTAACGGGTTACTTATCTTTGTACATTAACTTGGTAACACATTCAGTATTGTGTGTTGTGCTCCAAGCTTTGTCTTCTTCCTTTGTGCTATTTGTGTGCTTTAGCAGACCTCAAACTCCAGCAATTGGTATCAGAGTAGGTCATTATTGCAGAGTAAAGAAGCACAGAAAGGGGAGCCCCAAAAATTTTCAAAATTATGGGCATAAATTTTCTTCTTCAAATTTCTATGAAAACCTCATGAAACCATGTAAATGCACTAGAGGAGTCCTCTAGATGCATAAACCCTAACTATTGTAACATAATCCTCGTAACATAGTAGGAAATTAGTGTTTTTCAATAAAAGTGCCGGTCTCTTGTGTGAAAGGACCAATTTTAGGGCACATGTATAGAAATCACTTGGTGATTCTTGTAAAAAACTTTTTGCCATTGTGAGAATTGAAACTAATTTTTGAATTTGCCTCTTTCCTACTGATTATCTTCTTCTCTAAGAGCTTTTGTGTGTGTAATATGCTTGAAACATGTGTGTGGAACTGTTGTCTACCCCTTCCCATCACTTTTGAACTATTGAAGTGCGTGTGTGAGCCTTGAGAAGTTGTGGAGCAGGTGTTGGTGTTTCCCGCCATTTACTAGTTTGCTCATAACTTGAAGTATGTTTGTCAGTTCGGAGCTGAGAGAAAAGCTCAAATTTGTGGTTGTGGAAGGGGAATCAAGAAAAAAGAGAAGAAGAAGGAGATCAAAGAATAAAATAGCTCAGTGAAGAACAAAAGCTCATAAAGAAAAGAACAACCCTCTACCCAAAGCCCCACAGGGACACGCATCAGGCAACAACACCAAAGAACCAGGTCCTGAGGATTGGAAATAAAGAAAGCTAAGAACCAAGACATTTCATGGGAGGTTGCACATAGCTTCCTCATCCACCAGGTGCATGTGGTGGAAAGAAGGGAACAGGATAAGCATGACATCAGGCTCTTTAGAAGGGAGACAATACACAAAGGATTCTTCATTGGATAGGATAACCAATTGTCTGAAGGTCTTAACTGTCTCCTTGTCCATTGGATGCGTGCAATGGAAAGAAATACATCAGGTCCTAGAGGATGACAAAGAAGATTTAAGAATAGGACCTTTAAAACATAATGCTCACTTAGAAGGGAGCAAAAGCCTGCAAAGTAAGCTGTGCAATGGTGAAAAGTAGACACGCTCGAGTCAATACAACAGGGTCAGATGTGTGAAGACAAAGACATATTAGAAGACCAAAAGTTAGAAAGAGGCAGAGGCTGAGAAGTTGAAGAGGGTGACTTAGAATATGACATTCTTAGCCACTGATGGCATGCCTCGCAGCCCGACTTAATACAGCAACCCAAATTTATGATATAAGGAATACCAAGGGGCTTATAGAAGCAAAGGACTAATCTCGGACAAATTAACAAATTGTCTGACAATCCTTATTGCTTCTTCGACCACTAGGTGCATGTATTCAGGAGCCATAGACAAGCTGCAGACAAAAAGCAAAGCCTGTCAAGGGATGACAAAGACAATGGAGGAGAGTGTTGCAGAGAAAAGAGGCACAAAAGAGGAGCCCCAAAATTTTCAAATTCATGGGCATAAATTTCTTCTTCAAAATCCTAGGAAATTCCCTCGAAGCTATGTAATTGCACTAGAGGAGTCCTCTAGATGCATAAACCCAAATCATTGTAATATATTTCTTGTAAAATAGTAGGAACTTAGAGATTAGTCAATAAAGTGCCGGTCTCATGTGTGAAAGGACCATTTTTAGGGCACACGTATATAAGTCATCATCCATTCTCGAATAATGTGCAAAATAGTGCTCTTTGGTCTACATACTATCAACCTCCTAAAAATTCGGGATACATGCCAGACTTGTTAAAGATCATTCTCATTGCATAGTTTATCATTTCAAGTGAGACACCTTGTGAAAGTTAGCTATTTTAGTCAATTAAATATTCCATTATTCCCAAAAGGATTTTGTCCAATTGTTACCAAAGAAGGAGTACTGTTCGTTTTTTTGAGCAGGTGTAGTGACCAAAATGGCAAGTTTTTGGCTCACAATGAAACTCGAAGCTCTCTATTTTGATCCAATGATTTGAGGATCATCTTCCAAAGTACTTGGGTGATTATTTTTAGTTCTTGGAAAGCTCAAGAGGTATAATTTTCACTTCTCAGCTCATTTTTTTTGGTGTGAAGTAGGAATTTGCAGCACCATCTCATCTCTGGAAAGTGTCCACCATCTCCTCCAACTGTGGTATCAAAGCAACATCAAAGTAAAATGGGAGATGGATTTCCATCATTCATTGAAAAATTGGACAAGGGCAATTCTCCAGCATGGTATCTAACTTCTAAGGATGAAGGCTTACCCCCAAGGAAGAAGCTTGTATGGATACATATCTGGAGATGAAGAAATGTCAACTTTTAGAAGCAAAAACCAACCTACAAGAGAGGAGAAAGAGAGACTAGCTGCATGGTGTGAAAGGATGCTCTAGCCAGGTCTTACATACTCAATTCAATCTCTAACTCTTTGTTACCTCATATTAGGACTTGTAAGACTTCCCAAGAGACTTGGGAGGTACTATCTTCATACTTCTCATCAAATACAAGGGCTAGAAAGAACTAGCTTTGGATGTAGTTCACAACCTTGAAGAAGCAACCAAAGCAAAGTCTAACTGACTATGTGACCAAGATGATGGATGTAGTTGATCAACTTGGGAGTATTGGAGAAGAAATAGAAGAGGAGAAAATAGTAAGGCAGATCATAAATGGCATCAAGGCTGATGACAAATGGGAGTCTTTTACCACAGCAATGGACATACACATGGACATGCAGATACCTGACCTCAATACATTGATGGGGGCAACTCTTCACGCATGATACAACGCTCAACAAGAATGGAGATACTTCTAGATTTAATCAATCTTATGCCCTTTACATAGATAAAAATAAGAGTAAAGATAAGGGCAAAGGTAAGAAGAATGAAGAAGATGCAACTACCTCTCAATTGAATTTCATAGGTAGAGGAAGGGGCAGAGGAGAAAAGCAAGGAAGGGGGACACCATACAATTCTTCACCTTGCAACATTTGTGGCTTGACCAATCATATCACAGATGAATGCTTCAGAAATACAAAGAATCAAAGAAGAAGAGGCTTCCACAGAGGAGGCTATGGACAATCAAGAGGCAGGTTCAATAATGGGGGAAACAACTACCATCACAATTACAACCAAGGTTACAACAATAACTATCAAGGAGGCTTCAGAGGAAGGAGAGACTACATGAATTACATAGCTAATCAAGAGGATTCCCTATTACTCATGAACATGATAACCAATCAAGGTAAAGATGATGAATACCTATTTTATAATGATTTTGATTGTCCCAATCATGTAGCTGACAAAGTAGGATTGTTGTTTGACCTTGAAGAACCGAAAGGAAAACATTAAGTCCACACAGGTCATGACACTAGACACTCAGTAAAGAAAATTGGAAATGTTAAAGAATCTAATGGTAATATGAATCTTCTAAGCAAAGTGTTGTATGTGTCAACAATAACCAAGAATTTAATCAATGTTGGATAGATTGTTGAGAAGGGTTTATAAGTTAGATTCACAAGACATGGAGCATATGTGGACCCTCAACAAGGCTTCAAGAAGATTGCAACAGGTGAGAAATCTGGTAGACTTTTTACCTTTGAAGTTGAAGATACAAGAAATATTGCTCTCTTCAATTACAAGGACCAAACCCTATCTAAAAATTGGAGATATGGCATAAGAGATTAGGTCATATAGGTGAAAGGACATTGAAGAAAATATGCAAGGATCAAAGTGTGCTTGGCATCCCAAATGTATCCAACTAACACATGATTTACAAATGTGGAGCATGCCAATTTGGAAAGTCACATAGGAAACCATTCAACAAAAGAGGATACATGTATGAAGACTACTTAGAGCTTGTGCACACAGATGTGTGGGATCCTAGTAGAGAGCCATCAATATCAGATTCAAGATATTATGTTTCATTCATAGATGACTATAGTAGGTGGAGAATACTTTATTTTATGAAGCATAAAGATGAATTCTTCACTTGTTTCAAGAAATATTTGGCATTGGTTGAGAATCAAATAGGTAAAAGTTTAAAGAGGCTCAGATCTGATGGAGGTGGTGAGTATTTCTCACATGAGTTTGAATCCTTCTTACAGGAGAGAGACATAAAGAGAGAGACTACAAGGTACACTCTTGAACAAAATGGAGTGGTAGAGAGAAGAAATAGATTAATAGTAGAGGCTGCAAGATCAATCTTGAATGAGAAAAAAGCTCCCTAATTATCTATGGGTAGAGGCTGTTTCCACAGCTACTTACCTAATCAATAGGCTTCCGTCCAAGTCTCTGGATGGGATGACACCTTATGAAGCATGGAATGGCAGGAGACCCACATTGGACCATTGTAAGATCTTTGGGTGCATTGCTTATGCACACATCCCTTCACAGATTATGGGAAAGCTTGATCCAAAGCCTGAAAGATGCATATTTATTGGCTATGATCAAAATAAAAAAGGATATAGGTTATATAATCCCAGTAACAAAGGATTTATAGTTAGTAGGGATGTGGTATTTCATGAAAATAACTCTTGGTTTGAGGATGATTGTAGGAAAAAAAAGCTACCTTGTGATTTCGAAAATGATTTTCCAAATCTAACCAAAGAAGAACCACATTGTTGCTCTAGCACAATGGTGAGAACCACGTTAAGAAGCTCCACCTCCTTAATGTCAATCCGCAGAAGAGATAGGAGTGATATGAAGATCGTGAATGTGAGATGAAGTGAGAGTGAAGGTGAGAAGCATAAAGATGCACACACACATACACACACACAACGAAGAGACAAGCAAGACACAATGGAAGGTAGGAAATCAACTCTATTGCTCAAGATCTCAATTACAAGCTCAAAATAGCTCTAAGCTCACACTAACCAACACTAACTAACCTCAAAAATGAGCTCTCTAGCTCCTTTTATAGATTCTAGACTAGTTTTGACCGGTTTCACATTTAGTGACTGACATAGTTAAAAAATAGGTCCTAGATGCTATTTGAAAGGGTAAACAATGTCTAAAAATAACCAAAATTGGTACACTCATTCTACCTAAGCTCCTCAACCTTGAGGACTCCTCGGCTTGCACAAAATGGAGCTATAAATTACAAAAATGGTTTTTCTATGCTACATATGGTACAAAAGTGATGAAAATCACTGTTGGAGGTTTTGAAAAGTATTTATAAAATATAATTCTTTGAAAGATGATTCGACTGACTCCCTGCTCTGTCTTTACATGCTTCTGCGTCTTCTATGCCTCTGGCTACTGCCAACACCCCCCTCCCTCTCGCTTCTGTTGTCCTCGACAGAACCTTGTTGTGAGGTCTGTCGAATGTAGTTCTGTAGGAGCTCCTGAGCGAGGGTGTGTTCTGATATTCGAATGCCTCGGGCCAAATCTGCCTCGAGTTTCTCCCAATCAATGGGCTGCGATTCATCTGATGGCGGGAGTCGATAATGCGTGGAATATACCATCTGTTCATAGGCAAATAATTGAAGTAAATGTGTAGGCCTGCTTATGAACACCTCTGAATGGTATTCCCAGAAATCGGTTGTGAACATTTCTTCGAAGGTCTGCTTATAGCATGCTAGTAGGTATTTAATTCGACAGTGCCAGGCGAAACACACCCGGAGCGATGGCGTTGTACTCATATCATATGCAAGATCTAGATTGCCATGCTCGAAACCCGGGGTGTTCACATGGGTGCCTTGACGCGACGGAAGACTTTGAAAACCATCTGCATCATGTCAAATATCTTGACAGTTATGTGCGCTGCCATATCGTCTATATGTTTCAAGCGAAGGAACCAGTGGCGAATCGTTGCCATCATGTATCCGACTATAGGTGGTCCGGTGGGTGGAGTGAAGTACGGGTAATTCAACCAATCCTGGCCTTGCTTGTTGTTTTGTACTTTAATAGCAAATGCCTTCCAGGAGCGGCGACATGGCACTGGTCCCCAACATGGGTTGTATTTTAAGTGTAGTGGTGCCTTGACCCAAGTACTAATCATCTCTGCATAATTCTGTAAGAGATCCTTGCGCCAATCTGGTTGATAAATTTCTCCTTGCTACGCGTCTGTTGGCAAATCGTCAGGCTCAAACTGAGTAGCATGAGAGGGTTTCTTGCATGTTTCTTTCTCTATGGCCAACTGATATTCCGCCATTAACATAAAGTAAGGCTTGTATTGTAGCTCATGCCTTGATATGTATCTACGAGGGGCCAAATGAGCAAAATAAGGAGACTGTAAAATTCTTTCTTCAATCATTGCCATGGCATGTAACTGCGCCTCTACCCTTGGTGAGTGGGTGGTTCCAAGTTCTTCTATTGTCTTCATCCAGGCGGGAGTTGGAAGTTCGAAAGTCGTCTGGCCTTCGGCCGTGACTCATCTGCCTGGGATGGGTTGGGGTTCATATGCTTCTTCAAAAGTTTCCTTCACCGGAATAGTGATTGTTTCTTCCTCTGCTATTAGTTCCGGTGGGGAGTCTCGGCTGGGGGGTGCTTCATATACTGCTATCTATGATTGAAGAGTTAATACCTGGACCCATAATGTGTTGAGTTCCTCTAGGATGTCAAGAGATGGGTCTGCAGGAGCTGGTAGTCCTTCTGGTATTGGTGCTCTTAGTTGGAGTAGTTTATGATCTTCTTTTAGCTTCTGAGATTCCTCGTTCATGTTGTTGTATTGATCTAACAATCTGACATGATCATCTAGCAACATTTTCATAGATTCTGAGGGCACGGCCTTAAAGCAATTGGGGCTCAACAGTTGGTCAGGCTGATCTAGAGAAGCTTCTAAATTCTCTCTGTTTTGATCTTGTAAACGCTGGTTCTCTTCTTTCGCTGCTGCCAAGTGTCGTCTGAGTAGCCCATGTTCCGGGTAAGTATCGCATTGCAAATAGTCTGTGCCCTTAACAAGTTATCGATATCTGTGACGGCCTCTTTGGTTTTTTCTTCACTTTGTAGTTCGAGTTTGTGATAAGCCTCTCGTAGCTCTTGGTAGCGGGTGTTCAATGAGGCATTCTCGATGGTCAATGAATTGAGCTGCGACTGTAAATCGTTGGTTGTCCTCTGCAGCGTCTGATAATTATTTCCAAGAGATGCAAACTCATCTCTTACTTGTGTCATACATGTGAACATGTGTCTAAATGCGGTGTCTATAGTGGGTGATAATATTAGTGACGAAGTGAATGCAGTTGTGGCGTGTGTGGGTGTTGATGCAAAGGGTAAGGGAGATGGGTATGGGAATGTGGATGCCGTGGTTATTGTGGAAAAAATTGAAGTGCCTAAGTATGGTTGTGCCATGAATGATGTGAGCGGTGGTGCGGTGGGCGGTGATATATCCATGTTGTTGGATGTGGTATCAAGTGCGGTGACTGTGAATAATGGCGTGAGAGTGGGTGCATGTGTGGGTGTAAATACAGGGTTTACAAAGGTTGAAGAGTAATTTGCAGAGGGGTTCTCTTGTACTCCTTGGTGGAAAGGGGAAAGCAAAATTATGGTGGGTCGAGGGGGAGAGACTGCCGAGAAGGTTAATGGGGGTGGGAATGGGAAAAGGGGTCTTGGAGGTGTGGGGAAGGACGGGAAGGATGGAGGGAAAATTGGACTAGATAGAAAGGTGGATGTCCGAGGGGGTAGACTGGGTTGGGTGGGTGGGGGAATTGTCGGATGAATGGAAGTAAGGAAGGCTTTTGCTACAGCGCTATCCAAAGATGTGGATGGTCGGGGAGAGATCGGATTGACAGGGGAGATTGGAGATATAGGAGGTGAAAGAGGAGCGGTTGGGGTAGCGTGTACTTCGATCACAACGGTGGTATGTACAGTAGTAGTGTGGGGCAGGGAATCGACGAGGATAGCTTCTTCTACCAATGATCCTTCAGGGACGAGACGTGCTTCCCTGGCCTGTTCTGAAGATTGTGCTCCTGTCGGTACACGAATGTATTCACTAGGTTTGGTTAGTAAGAAAACTCTACGAGGGTCATACTGCAGTAACGGTTTCCTCTACAAATATCTTAAGGCTTCGGTGGATCCCACTGATTTGACAAGTTCCCTGAAGCCTCTGATGTATACTTCTTCGAAACCGCCTGAGACAAGTTCCTGTTCTATAAGTGCTTGGCTCTCTTCCTCCGTTAACTTCTTACGTGCCCAAACTTTTTCCATAGTGCGATATAACTTTTTGATGGCCAAGGTGTATGCCGCTGCTTCAAATGTTTCGTCTTCGTGCGTACTAGTGTCACCTTGGGTGTCGGTTTGCTGTCCTTGTTCATCTTTCTGTACATTTTCTTGGGATTCATGAGTGCCTTGGTTGGCTTCATCATCTCCGTCATCTTCATCGGTTTCTGTTCTTTCTTCCTCGGAACTAGACACTACTAGTCCTTGTGGTTGGCCCGAGGGAGTGGTCGAGTAGCTTGGACGTTTGTATTCTTGAGAAAAGATCTGTCCTTCTGAAAACTGAAATTCATTTGAGAAAGCATCCGGCATTTCGAAATCAAAGGTTGTATCTATGGGTTCTGCTTCCAGGTTAGGTATCAGAAAAGAAAACGCTTCCGCACCGATGGTGGTGGGAACTTCTGCTGCAGTGGTGGTAGGTTCCTGGACTGATGTTGCTTGTGCGGAGACTGTTCTGGAGAGGGTTGTGGTGACGGTGATTCTGGGACCTGTAGGCATGGAATGGTTCCTCTCATGCACTTTCCTGCTCGTCCTTTGCTAGACTTCCTAGTTTTCTTTGTTGTCCCCTTGAATGCTTTCAGCTCCTCGCTTGTCATTGCACGCTCGATTGGTAAATCGTATGCCAAACACATATATACAATGCGCGTGAGAGCGCAACATCCATTGATTACCTTCTTTCTTTCCCATCTATGTTGTGCTAAGTACAACTGATCAATTATCCAGCTTGCCAGATCAACTGTTTGTGGCCTTGTACAAACTAAATATAAACCAAACCAGATGTGTTTGTGGGGCATGGTGAATCTATCCTGAGCGGGGAAAGCGAAATGTTGCATACATATCCTCAACGGTTTAGAGAGCTCAGGTGTGATTGCTGAAATATCTTCCCACTTAGTAACATCCCCACTTTTCATAGGCTCTGGAATTAGCCTTTCTCGTTCTGTCAGCGTATGCGTTCCATGTATCTTAATAGCAGCTCTAATCAAATCTTTAGACAGATAAAACTTCTTATATGGCGGATCATTTACCAACGACGGCAAAATGAATGTTCTTGGCAAATCTTTGTTCTCTGAAGCTGTCAATGTTGTTACCAAGTAGTAGCATCTGTAGAAATCTGGTTTAGGCAAAGGATCACTGAAATATTCTGTCAAGCCTGCTCTTGCCCAAACATGTGTTAAGTCTTCTGTGTTCTGTAGTCCTTCGAATTCTCTTGAGAAAAATTGGTATATCCCCTAGGAGGATCGTCCATCGGCATAGGTCCTGGAAATCCTTGGAATTCTGGTGGTTGAGCCATAGGATGTGGTTCCGCACGTAATTCGCCAATATTCGCCATGGGTACACTGGTGCCAGCTTCATATGGTCCTTTTGTCTGCATGATGAGTGATGTGAGTGTGTAGCAGATCTGCTACAAAAGATTAACACATTAGTATGGAAATTAATCATGATCCCATTAAAGTGAGACCGCAATCCCTTTCCATAACCGATGTGTAACCCGTGTAGCCGAGTGTTGTGATGTGGTTTATGGAATGATTGTTGCAAAAACTAATGCAGGTCTCTAGACACCTACATGCTTCAGATGATGCATACATTTATTGATGAGATGTTATTACAAATGATGTTGGGTTAGAGTGCGTGGATTTGTACAAGGTTTAGGTGTGGGTGAATTATTACAAGGGTCTTGTTTAGTCGGGGTGGGAGTAATGTTAGATAAGGGGGTCGGAGAAGTCGTTTGGATATGTTTCGGTATCCACTTCCTAAGAGTTTTTGGGCAGGTGGAATGTTTCTGCTGAGGGGCAAAAGGTGGTATCGGGTGTGGTGGTGGTGAGGGGTGAAGAGATTTCTGAAGGGTATATATTACATGGTTGGAGGGTTGGGCTATAATACACTGTTTGGGTACCCAAATCTGCGTGGGTGTGGGTCGATTCATAAGGTACTTCTTGGTGATTCAAATCTGTCGACTGTTCATACTTGTAGAAGAAGATAGAACAGGCTTTGGATATTGCTTCTGCTTCTGTTGAAACTTCTTCTGAGCTTCGTCTACGTTGTTGAAATATGTCGGTGGTTTCTGTCCTTTTGGCACCCATATTTGTCTCGTGCCTCTTGCTTTGCGATACTGATACTGCTGCTTGCTTCCTTGCATCTTCTGATATTGTTGTCGGTCTAGGTTCCTCTGTTGTGTTTGATACCTTTGTGGTTGAGGTTGAGAGGTCCAATGGACACTCTGCTTTGGAAAAGAAGGGAGGTCCAACACTTGCGAAACTTTCCCATTAGGAAGTGCTCTGTTTTGTACTATTAATCTAGGCCAATCCGCAGTAAGTGTGGAAGGATGGGCACCGCAGGATGTTTTGCCCATGTGGCTGCTGATGCAGTCCACCTGACCTGCAATGGTCCCCATTTGTCCACTAATGTAACCCACCTGACCGTTGATTGTGTCCATTTGACCGCTGATGGTGTCCATGTGACCAAGCGGTTGGGTGGTTGCCCCTTCTAATTTGCAGGAAGTCCAAGGGAAAATCTCCTGACGTCCTTCTGATTGACAATTTTCCATCGCCAAGCCCGCGTGGGTTGGTGTAGACGTAACATGACTCATCTGACCAAAGATCTTCTGGTCCTCCTTCACATGTTGTTCATATGGTCTAGGGTTACATACCTCAGTCAGAATGCCGTTAGGGAAGTCAAGCAGTATCACTCACTTCTGATCTAAGGTTCCAATCTGCAAGGAGCCTTGTCTAAGATTTAGGTCCACTGAGTGATCGTATAGCCAATCTTGGCCAAGGATTAGGGGTTCTATCAGGTCCTCATCGTGGCACACTAGTAGCTTCACTATCAAGGTCACATCATGTATGAGGATAGGAAGGTCCACCTCACCCATGCAAGGGGTTTCCATGCCTCTTATCCCTATGAGGTATGGCTCAATTGGCCGCATTTCTATTCCTGAGTCCTTATAGTGGGACCATCTAATCGCACTAGTCGCAGCACCTAAGTCAATTAAAGCCCTAAGCTCTTGGTAGGGGTTGTCGTGCTCTAGCCTGACTGTAATGAATGGTCTCTTGTCCACTATGCTAGGATGAGTACTTGATTTTACTTGACACATGGCCATGGGGTGTCTGGGTGTTGTTTCCAGATGGTTATAATGTTCTCTCCCTAGTCCTTGTCTTCTTAGCTTCATGCGCTTAATGCATTCTATAGCTTCTACCTGAGCTTCAGCACGTATCCTATTTTCTTCTCCTTACGCTTCTTTGCCAACGTGAGTTGTCTAAGCATATCCTCGGTAAGAGGTTCCTGATAAAGCTTGACTCTACAACCACTAATGTAATTAGGCATTATGTCTCCTTCTAAGGTGGCTAATTGTACTGCTCCACTTGTCGAGAGTCTGTTAATGATCATAGATCCATAACCTCGCTTTTCTAACTTCCGTGCGTGTTGTTTCAGTGTATATACTAGGACTAAATCTCCTTCTTTTAAGCCTTTATCTTTCACATGTGCATCAAAATATGCTTTCTGTCGTTTCTTTGCTGCGTATATGTCTGCTGATGCTTTCAGCCTGGTTTCTCCTAATCGTTCCAAGTCCATTATTCGTGCTGATAATTCATGGCCGGTCCAGATGTTCTTGTGCAACCTTAAGGGTCGGTATCAAGAAGTCCAAAGGAAGCACAACATTCTGACCAAAAACCATCTGAAAGGGAGTTGCATTGAGTACGGTCTTGTAGGCCACTTGATATGCCCAAACAGCATGGTGTAGCTGTTTGTCCCAATGTGAACATTTGTTGTTCACGAGTTTCGTCAGTACATTACAAAGGATCTTGTTAGTGCTTTGTTGGTGCAGACCAATAACCAATTGAAGATTTGAAGGACAAAGGATGGAGATGAGATCAAGTTTTGAAGCAAAGAAGATGGATACATTCACAGAGTGAAAGACATGAACACATATGTACATTAGTTAAGACATAGGTTACTTATACTTATGCTTTGATATAAGTCTGTACATAATTGCCTATAAATACTTTTGAAAATGTCGGGGCAAGAAGAGAAGACAAGGAGAGACAATAGGAGATCATGAGATTAGTGTATTGAGTAGTAGAAAATGTCATTAGACATGTGTGAAGAGATTTGAACTCTCCATCCTCACTCAGTTGTAAATTTCTGAGAAATAGAAGGAAAAATTACGCCCGATGTTTCTGTGTTTTCTCCCTGTGTGATAGATCTTTTGTGAATTCCTTTTTGAGATATCTAAGTCCATAGTTAATCAATCTATGGCTAGAGTTTGAGAGTCTAATTGTAATCAGGCTAAGAGAATTGTGTGTAGGAACATTTACATGTGAGAAAGTACACATTGATTCCTGAAACATGCGCAAATTTTGATCTTAATGATTTGATCATTTCTCACTCCACAGTTTAAAGTTTTGTGCAAGTAAGCACTTAATCTTTAAGTTGGAAGGTAAGCTACTCGTGGCTAAAAGCATTTGCTTAAACGGGTTTTATACTGAGAGAATTAAAGTTAAGAAGTTAGGGGTGTACAAATCAACTTCTCAGAAGTGCAGATTTAGACATAGCTGACTTGGTAAGTAGATTTCTCAAGATCTACTGAACCTTTTGAAGTAATTCGACTTGGAGAAGGTGCGCAATCTTTAGGCGACACCTTGTGCAAAGTTTCATCAAAAACTTTACACATTTACTCAGTCAATGAGCAAGATCTATGCAGCAGACTTTCTGAGGAAATTCCTTCTTCACAGTTTAGTCAAGAAATTGATATTTGGTCATTGATAGCTTAAATTGGTGAAGGTTTTGACTTACTCTTGATATAGAGGTGTTCTAAATTCAAGAGTAGGTTGTTCTTTTGGAGATTAACACTCTCCATCAGTGGTATCAGAGCAGGAAACATCAAAATCAAGGAAAGGAGGATCCCGACTGCTGCAGATTCAAGAAATTCAACAACTGAAGAACTAAAAGGTGAAAGCTTGAAGGCAAAGCTTGAGGAGGAGACTATATGACATCAAGAAAGACAAAAGGACTCTAATTTGAAGTAAAGGTACATATATTATTCATAAAGCTTGAAGATTTCAATACACAGGTGGACACAAGATGGGAGATTCTCTACAGATAGAGAAATTGGATAGGGAAAACTATCCTGCATGGTCAATGAGGATGGAAGCTCATCTTATGAGCAAAGATTTAATAGCTTACATCACAGGAGAAGAAGAGAAGCCACAGTTCAGAGATCCTAGTGTTCCAACTAGGGAAGAGTTAGCAGATTTGAAAAATTGGATGAAGAAAGATGCTCAAGCTAGGAGCATTATATATATGGCAGTCAATGATTACTTGTTACCTCATATTCGAGGTCTTGAAAGTGCAACTGATATTTGGAATGCTTTGGAGGAGCATTTCCAAAATACTACTAAGTCAAGGAAGGCATCCTTATGGGCAGAGTTTACCACCTTTAAGAAGAAGGCTTCTCAATCCATTTCAGACTATGTGACAAGAATGAAAGATATTGCAGATGCTTTAGGAGTTGTTGATGAAGACATTGAGGAGGATAAATTGGTAAGGCAAATCCTTATAGGTTTAAGAGGTGATGACAAATGGAAGCCATTCATTTTGTCTACAGAATTATCACTTGATCATTTCACTCCTGATTTAAATCAGTTGCTAGGTCATATGCTAACATTTGAGCAGGATGTTAAAGGAGATGGTGACAAAAGTATAGGTCATGCAATGTACTCAAAGGACAAGAAGAAAGCTAACAAAGGAAAGCAACAAGCAGGTGAAGATGAAGGTACAACTAGTCAAGCCAACTTCCTAAGAGGTAGAGGAGGTGGCAAAGGTAGAGGAAGAGGCAGAAACAACAAAGATGGAGGCAAAGCTTGTTGGATTTGTGGTAAGACAAATCATTTAGCTAATGATTGTTGGCATAATAATCAGAGTAATGGTGGATATAATCAGAGTAATGGTGGATATAATCAGAGTAATGGAGGAAGAGGTGGCAGAAATCAAAGAGGTAATTTCAGAGGCAGAGGTAGTAGGGGTTACTTTGGAAGAAATGCAGGTAGAGGTTTCCAAAGTCAACAATATAACAACACCTACTACAATTATGCTTCAGATCAAAAGGAAGATTCAACATTGATAATGAATGCAACTTGTGAAAGGCAGAATGAAGATCAAAGAGTCTTCTACATTGATTCAGGGTGTAGCAATCACCTGAGTGGTAATATAGCCTTGATGATTGTTTTGGAGAATAAGGTATCTAATCATGTTGTTCAAACAGGTGACAACACAAAGCACAATGTGAAGTCAATTGGATCAGTGAAGGCCAAGGATGGAAGCACCTTATTGAGTAAGGTCTTGTATGTTCCTACAATTCCTAAGAATTTGATAAGTGTAGGACAAATTGTGGAAAAAGGTTATGAAGTAAGGTTCACTAATGAAGGAGTGTTTGTGGAAGACCCTAGCAATGGGTATAAACAAATTGTTTCAGGGAAGAAAGAAGGAAGATTGTTCACATTGAAGATTCAAGGTAATATTGGTCATGCCATGTTCACATATGGAGGACATAAGATCTCTGAGTTAGATCTTTGGCATTCAGTGCTTGGTTTGCCTAATGTTGCAGGTCAACATATGACATACAGACGTGAGGCATGTCAATTAGGTAAGGCTCATAAGCATTCCTACTCCAAGCATGGTTTTATGTACTCAGAGAAGCTTGAGTTGGTACATACAGATGTGTGGGGACCATCAAAGGATTTCAGTATAAATGGGTCAAGATATTATGTGATTTATGTTGATGATGTTACTAGATGGATCACTATTTATGTGATCAAAGATAAGTCAGAAGTGTTTAATACATTTAAACACTATCAGGCATATGCAGAAAGAATTACAGGACATAAGTTGAAAAGACTAAGGTCAGATGGAGGGGGAGAGTATTTCTCTAATGAATTCAGTAATTACTTGTGGGATGCAGGTATAAAAAGGGAAGTTACTTGCAGGTACTCTCCTCAAAAAAATGGTGTAGTAGAAAGGAGAAATAGAACTCTTGTTGAGTTTGCAAGGTCCATGATGAAGGAGAAAAATTGCCCTAATTATTTGTGGGTTGAGGCTGTAAATACAGCTACTTATTTGGTCAATAGGTTACCATGTAAAGCTTTGCAGGGAATGACACCTTATGAGGCATGGTGGCGTAAGAGACCTACACTAGACCATTGCAAAGTACCATATGTGCCATCACAGTTAAGGCACAAATTAGAACCTAAAGCTGAAAAATATGTGTTTATTGGTTTTGATGATAAGCAGATGGGATACAAGTTGTGGAATCCATCCACAAAACATTTTCTTGTATCAAAAGATGTTACATTTGATGAGCAAGGTACTTGGTATGCAGGTACTATCAATATTAATACAGATGATGAAGAGGTTGTGAGCCAAAGGAAAGGTAAGTCAAAGGTTCAAATAATTGATGAAGAAGAGAATAATGAAGTGCAGGTTGAAGTGGAAGAAACACCTAGGTTTGATCCTGAATATGAAGAACCAGAAACCTCAAGAAATGGAGAACTTAGGAGGTCTACAAGGAACAAATGGCAACCTACAAGGTATAGCTATGATACTTCATTTCTGGCTACCAAAGATTATGCTTACATGATTAAAACAGATGAAGACCCTTCTACATATGAAGAGGCAAAAGGTAAAGAAAATTGGGAGAAAGCTATGCAGGAAGAATATGATGCATTATTGGAGAATCAAACATGGGATTTGGTTCCAAAACAAAATAGCCAGAAGATCATTGGATGTAAGTGGGTTTATAAGACAAAAAGATTTGCAGATGGAAGTGTGTCTAGGTACAAAGCTAGACTTGTTGTCAAAGGGTTTGCTCAGACATATGGTGTTGACTATGATGAGACTTATAGTCCTGTGGCAAAGATGACAACCATCAGGACACTTATAGCAATTGCTGCATGTAAAGGTTGGAAATTGTGTCAATTAGATGTGAAAAATGCTTTTTTGAATGGTTATATTTCAGATGATGTATTCATGGAGCAACCTCAAGGGTTCAGAGATAAAAGGTATCCAGATCATGTGTGCAAGCTCAAGAGAGCTTTGTATGGCTTGAAGCAGGCCCCAAGGGCATGGAATTATAGACTTGTAAAGTTCTTGAAAGAACTTGGATTTCAGGTGTCTAAAGCAGATAGTAGCATGCTTGTCAAAGCAAGTGATAATGGTTTCATATACATGTGCATATATGTTGATGATATAATCCTTACAGGTACAGATGAGGAAGGAATACAAAGACTAAAGAAGCAAATGGAAAAGGAGTTCAAAATAAGTGACTTGGGAGACTTGTCATACTTCTTGGGCATGGAGATTACATATACTCAACATGGAGTATTTGTGACCCAAGAAAGGTATTTGAAGAACTTGTTAATCAAGTTTAAAATGGATGATTGCAGGGTAGCACCTACACCAATGGAGGTGAATCACAAATTGAGTAAATTTGGAGGTGAAGAATTCAAGGACATGAGACAATATCAGAGTTTGGTTGGTAGTCTTATCTATGCTACTTTAACTAGACCTGATTTATCATATGCAGTAGGGGTTTTGTCTCAATTCATGCATTGTCCTAGGAAAGAGCATTGGATTGCAGGTCAAAGAGTGTTGAGGTACATTAAGGGTACACTCAAAGAAGGTTTGTATTATGGGTTTACATCAGATACAACCATCAAGATCTATAGTGATGCAGATTGGGCAGGTAATCCAGATGATAGAAGATCAACCTATGGATACATGTGTTATGTGGGAGATAAGTTAATCTCTTGGTGCTCAAAGAAGCAACATACAATTGCTTTGTCATCTACAGAAGCAGAATACAAAGGCATGGTTGAAGCTGCAAAAGAAGTGATATGGCTTAAGACTCTAATGAAGAGTTTTGACACTATATAGAACATACCTATCATTTATGGTGATAACATGAGTTCATTATATCTAGCTGCTAATCCTGTTTTTCATGCCAGGACTAAACACATTGAGATACAGTATCACTTTCTAAGAGAGAAGGTGATGGATAAGGAGATTGAAGTCATACATACTTCAACAAAAGATCAGATAGCTGATATGCTTACAAAGAGCTTGGATGGACCAAAGCTACAGAAGTTTAAAGACATGGCAGGTATAAAGAAGATAAGAGAAACCTCAATTGATGATTGAGGGGGAGCTGTTGGTGCAGACCAATCACCAATTGAAGATTTGAAGGACAAAGGATGGAGATGAGATCAAGTTTTGAAGCAAAGAAGATGGATACATTCACAGAGTGAAAGACATGAACACATATGTACATTAGTTAAGACATAGGTTACTTATACTTATGCTTTGATATAAGTCTGTACATAATTGCCTATAAATACTTTTGAAAATGTCGGGGCAAGAAGAGAAGACAAGGAGAGACAATAGGAGATCATGAGATTAGTGTATTGAGTAGTAGAAAATGTCATTAGACATGTGTGAAGAGATTTGAAATCTCCATCCTCACTCAGTTGTAAATTTCTGAGAAATAGAAGGAAAAATTACGCCCGATGTTTCTGTGTTTTCTCCCTGTGTGATAGATCTTTTGTGAATTCCTTTTGGAGATATCTAAGTCCATAGTTAATCAATCTATGACTAGAGTTTGAGAGTCTAATTGTAATCAGGCTAAGAGAATTGTGTGTAGGAACATTTACATGTGAGAAAGTACTCACTGGTTCCTGAAACAGGCGCAAATTTCAATCTTAATGATTTGATCATTTCTCACTCCACAGTTTAAAGTTTTGTGCAAGTAAGCACTTAATCTTTAAGTTGGAAGGTAAGCTACTCGTGGCTAAAAGCATTTGCTTAAACGGGTTTTATACTGAGAGAATTAAAGTTAAGAAGTTAGGGGTGTCCAAATCGACTTCTCAGAAGTGCAGATTTAGACATAGCTGACTTGGTAAGTAGATTTCTCAAGATCTACTGAACCTTTTGAAGTAATTCGACTTGGAGAAGGTGCGCAATCTTTAGGCGACATCTTGTGCAAAGTTTCATCAAAAACTTTACACATTTACTCAGTCAATGAGCAAGATCTATGCAGCAGACTTTCTGAGGAAATTCCTTCTTCACAGTTTAGTCAAGAAATTGATATTTGGTCATTGATAGCTTAAATTGGTGAAGGTTTTGACTTACTCTTGATATAGAGGTGTTCTAAATTCAAGAGTAGGTTGTTCTTTTGGAGATTAACACTCTCCATCATGCTTTCTACCTGATCATTGGCCTGAGGATGATATGGTGCGGATTTCTTGTGAATCACCATAAAATCCTGTAACAAATATTCAATGACTTAGTTTAGAAAGTGAGTTCCTCGATCGCTCACTAACTCTATAGGCAATCCATATCTTGTAAAGACATTTTCAAATAAGAATTTTGCAGTCGTGTGTGCATCATTCTTTTTTGTGGCTTTTGCCTCTACCCATTTGGTAAGATAATCTATTGCAACAATTATGTATTCAGCATGTGTACCTTTTGCAGGGGGGTTAATGGGTCGTACAAAGTCTATACCCCACTTAGAAAATGCACGTCCTCCCATCATGGGCTTCAATGGCATTTCATCTCTGCGAGTAGGAAATTGAGTTCTTTGGCACACATCACATCTCTTAACATAGGTATGTGCATCCATATGAAGAGTGGGCCACCATAATCCTGCAAAGAGGATGGCTTTGATTACCCTATTGGAACCAAAATGACCTCCTGCAACACCTTGGTGTGCAGTCTCTAGAACGCTCAAATAAACACTCTCATGAACACATTGTCGTAAATATCCATCTCGTCCTCTTTTGTATAGATTATCGCCAATAAGTGAATAGTCTCGAGCTTCCTGCTCTAGACTTTGTTGTCGTGCTAAAGTCATTCCTTGAGGGAATGTCTTCGTCCTCAAGTATGTCACTAAAGGTTCACTCCAGTCTGGTGTGAGAGACACATGATATAAGGTAGCATGTTCTACCGGTGGTCTTTCACAACAAACAGGGCATTCTTTACACAACTTGTAGACATCTTCTTCCATCGGAGGCCAATATACTCCGAATCTATGCAGAGTCTGCAATGTACGATGTTTCGAGTGATGTTGCTTTAATGCACCTATGTGTGCTAATTGCAACCAATTTGCATGTTCTGATTCATCTACACAACAAGAACGAATCTTTTGATTATCCTGTTTATATATACTTCTTGGTATGATTTGGTATCTTTGAGACTTGGTAATCTCTCCTTCCTTGATCCTTATCCTAGGATTCTTGGGTCCATATGTGAGAATAGGAACTATAGACTTAGCCCATTCTAGTGCTATCTCAAGGTTAAACAAATATGCATCTAGTAATTCATCTGCTATCCCTTGAGGAGCTTCTCCTGTGGTTAATCTTGAAAGGTGGTCAACTCTAAGGTGGGTCTTTCCTTTCCTGACTACTACTTCAAAATCATACTCCATGAGTAATAGAAACCAACGTATTAATCTTCCGGTGTTACATGGTTTATTGACTAAGTACAATAATGCTTGATGATCTGTAAAGAATTTGAACTTATTGGCCAACAAATAATGCCTGAATTTCTTTACTGTGTAGATCATTCCTAATCCTTTTCGTTCCATAGTGGTGTAATTTCTTTCTGCTGCATTCAATTGTCTGCTTGCGTAAGCTATGGGAAGACCTATGTTACCTTCATTCGTGGGTTGTGCTAACACACATCCTATGGCATAGTTGGATGCATCCACATGTACATGAAATGGCTTACTCCAATCCGGGGTTGTCAATATAGGTGTTGAGCACAAACGTCGTTTAAGTTCATTAAATGAATTCTCACATTCATCTGTCCATTCAAACTTGGTCAAAAGAGAGTACAGTGGCTTGGCTATGATCGCATACATGTGTATGAATCGTCTGTAATAACCACAATGTCCCATAAATGCCTGTACTTCTTTTACGTTATTTGGTCTAGGTAGTTCTGCAATTACTCTCACTTTTTCTTCGTCCGTAGAGATTCCATTCTTTGACACAATGTGTCCTAGAATTTTGCCTTGTCTGACCATGAAAACGCATTTTTTTGGGTTCAAACAAACCTGATATTCTCGACATTTGTCAAATACTTGTCTTAACTCTGGGATATGAGTCTGCCTCATATTCGAATGAGCACATAGGTCATCAACATAAACTTCCAAATTCTTGCGTAAGAATTCCTTAAACACATGACACATGAGTCGCTGGAAGGTGGTGGGTGCATTTGTTAAGCCAAAAGGCATCACACGAAATGCAAATATGCCCCATTCTGTGGCAAAAGCTGTCTTGTGTTGATCTTCTCGAGCAATGGCTACTTGATTATAGCTTGAGAATCCATCAAGAAAGTTGTAAACTTCCTTGCCTACAACTCTTTCCAATAAATGTTCCGTGATAGGAAGAGGATAACTCTCTCTGATCGTGGCGGCATTAACTTTTTAAGGTTAATACACACACGCAATTTTCCATTCTTCTTGGGCACAACCACAATGGGGGATACCCATTCAGTATGCTCAATTTCGTATATGAATCCTGCTTCTATCAAACGATCTATTTCTTCTTTAATCTTCGCAGCGTAGTTATCATTGTACGTGTATGGTTTCTGTTTCGTAGGTTTTGCATCTGGAGTCATAGGGATTCTATGAGAACATATGTCGGGATCTACTCCTTTCAAGTCTTTGTAACTCCATGCGAACACGTCTCTATATTCGTGCAATAGGGCAACTAATTATTCTTCTTCTTCAGTCGTCAAATCATGCCCTATGTAGGTACACTTTTCTTCTTCTCCTTCTATGGCCACTATTATTTTTTTGGTTTTCTCTCGGTTATCATATACTTCTCCAACGTCAGCTTTTCTGTTAGGCATTCGTACCATGATTCGTCTATCTTCTATTTCATACTTCTTGAAGTTCTCGGGAACCTCAAACAAGGATTCTTCTTCTTTTGAAATGGTTTCTTTCTTCTTCCTTTTCTTATCTTCACTCTTAGTGGTCACTGGTGTGGCTAATCTCACCTCATCCATAATTTCTTCGTGTCTCTGAGGGTGAGTTTCTACTTCGTAGAAATATTCTTCGTCTGATGCAAAGGGTGGATCCATAATAATTGACTCTAGATCGAAATCACTCGCATCCTCAAATGCATCAGTACTAGGTTCGCATTCTTCTATAACTGAATCACACATGATTGGCTCTATCGTGAAAACTGAAATGTCATAGCCATCCTCGTCAGAGTGGGGTGTCCATTGTTCTTCATTGATGGCTACATCCATGGTTGCTAAAATTTCTGCCCAACCATGAGGCTCGAATTCTTCATCTCGAAATACTACAGGTGCATAAGCTCGGTCTTGAAGGTTTCGTGGATGTTGTTCTGAACCTAAAGTCCTGGCTTCTAACCGTTCTTCCTCTTGTTTTGCTACTTTACACATCCATAAATGAGTGTCCTCGTGCAACCATGAGGGGTCTAATTCCAATGAGTGTACTGATTCTGTTTCTTCTTGTGTCTTATGGATGGTATTCCATTGTATTGGGGGTACATCTCGATGTGAATAGTCTTTAAGATTGACTTTAGTAGTCACTCCTAAATGTTGCACGTACAAAGAATTAGTTCCCCAATCTTGTACAATTTGCAATTAACGCATGAATGGTCATCCTAATATCATCTCATAAGCATGATTTTTACTAAAATCACAAATGGCAAAGGTATGCTCAAACTCCACACCACAAGTGGTGAGAGATATGCCTTCTAGTAAGCCTAATGGTTTTTCTATGTGTCCATCAGCCATTTGTAGCTTCATCCTGGTAGGTCTCAATGTTGGCTTACCCCAACGTTTCCATAGAGCGGTGGTAGCGATGGCTACTCCAGCTCCTAAATCTAAGATGGCTTTGGTGGTGTAGTCCTGATGGGTTATTGGAAGATAAGTGTTACCTTCCTCTCCTTCACTTACATCTCCGATCTTTTCTACGGGTATCTCTGGTACCTTCTTGGATGTTCCTATCTGAGAGGGAGCAGTAGCAAGCTCAGGAAATCGATTTGCTACATGTTTCCGCAGTTCTGGTTTTACCTTCAACAACTCCTCTAGAGTGAGGTGACATTGTACTTTGGTATTCTTGATCACTTCTGTGTTTCTAGGGATTACTGATTCTTCATTCCTCACTATTATCATGGGTGCTCTCATGCTAATAGACTTAGCTTCCCAAGGTCCTGTGAACTGAGGTAATTCTTATAAAGAATTGGATTCAAAACCTGTGTGTTCACTCAGTTGTTCTTCCTCTACATCATCATAAATAGAGGGAATGTCTTGGGGAAATTGCTCTTGCAAGTCATCTATTTCTTGAATAGGAGGATGGGTTCCTTGTTCTTTTCTCCACTTCTCTTCTTGTATTTCTCTCAAAAATTCATGTGAATACCTATGTATGGAAGATAGGTTGTCTTGACTTTCTGTATCTGGTACTTAAGATAGGGATGGTGCATTCTTTTCCTGTTTCTCTGAGGCAAAAGGGTTCCTATGCTGATTCTTTTTCTCCTTACTTTCGATCAAATATTCTAGCCTCTCCATTAGTCCTTGAAAGTGTAATTCCGGTTTTGCCATGTTATTCCAATTATGATATCTAGAGGCTTCGAACATTGCTTGTGTTAATTCTACCATCTTCATGCAAAGTTTAGTTCTCTCAATTTCTAGGTCTGCTCGAGGGTAGTTCTTGCTCATTTTAGCTATCTGGGGTCCTTCTTTTAATCTAGCCTGATATGCACAAAACATCATGTCTAGGTTTTCCGGTATGGGTTCCGCTAAAACTGATCTTGATTTTTGTGCTAGGTTCTCTTGATTCGATTCTTGCGAATTCAATTCTAGGATTTTGGCTCTAGATTCCTTGAGACTTCCTTCCAATTCTGTTATCCTCTTACTCCACTTTCTCTTAATCCTTTCTCTAGAGGCTTTCGAAGATTTCGTCTTTTTACTGCTAGATTCTCCAACTTCACTAGTTCTGGCTATTTTCTCATGATTAAGTTGTTGGTTTTGTAAGAGCGCCTGGGCTCTTGTTATAGCTTGGATAGGCACATATGTAGGGTTGGATCTGTCTGCATTGTTTACAATACCTATCACGTTGATGGGTGTCACATTTGAAACATTAGCAGGGTTCTTAGGACAATCTTTTATGATATATTCTTTAACACAATTGACACAAAAGCCTTGTATATTATAGTATTGTGATTGTCCTTCTATCAGAGGATGTGGACAATCCTTTATGAAATGATCTCCTTGGCACCTAAAGCATGGTCCTCTAGGGCCCTGTGGTCTTTGCTGTCTCAATTGGGGCCATGGATTTGGGTTTGTGTACATCACATGAGCGTAGTCGGGCTCCCAACTAGGTTCTAATGGTGGAATATCATACTGATATGTCTCCACATGTTCTGGTGACTCTATGTAATATGCAGGGGGACTATCTACATGAGTAGAGTCAAAACTGTTTGAGTTCGGATCACTGTCTGTGATCAAGGGTGAAACGGGAACTAAAGCTCTATTGAGATTCTCTTCTGCAGCAGCATATTTAACTTAGATGACATTAGCTGGTGGGGGTGGTTGCTGAGCTAAGACAGGTTGTGGTCTCTGTTGATCCTGATAAGGATAGTTCTGAGGAGGCCTATAGTAATGAGGCTGAGTATTGTATTGGCCTTGATACCTACCTAGCTGTGCATATGCTTGCAGGTAGTTTTGTCTCACTACTTGTTTGTTGTATAGGCAGTCTTAAGCTGTATGATTCGTGTATCTTCTCTCAATTGTACAGTATTGGCCACTAGGGTTGGCTTGCAGTTGTGTGGCATTGGGACACACATTTGCCATATGATCACCACCACAGGTGTAACAATGCTTGTTTGTTGTTAACCTAGGCATCTGTTTACTAGAAACTCCTAGTTTCTGGGCCACTTTTTCTGCTAGGTCCTCTATCGAACTACACAATTTTGTGGATGCTAGAGATGAACAGTCTGAGTCCTTATAGACTTTTGAGAGTTCCAACTCATCTCCTAAGTTATCTCCAATGTCTATGCAAATTCTCACACATTGCTCTAGCGTTCTGGGTTCCTTCAAGTATACATAGGAGCGTAGTTTAGAGCTCAGCAAGCCATCTAAAAACAGTGATACTTGCTTGGCCTGTGAGGGTAGCTCTTGCATTGGACATCTTTCAACATATTGTCTAAACCTACGTCCTGCAAGTCTAACTGTTTCTTGAAGGGTCTGTTTAGAGAATTCAGTGATGAATGACTCTAAAAAGTGATGGATATCTCTAAATTGCCTTTGTTGCAATGGTTGAAACCAAGTTAAAGCGGTATTCTTTAACGTTAGTCCAAATGCATTATATTGCATGAACATGTCTTCAACTTGTTCTACCCTTAGAACTTGCTTAAATTCCGCAACATGGTCATAGGGATCTCGTGTCCCATCAAAGTAGTTTTTCATGGATTTCACTAACTGAGTGGGTCTTAATATTCTTGCGTGTTCGCGTGGTCTAGGTAGAGGAAAATCATCTCTACCACCTGGTATTCTAGGTCTTTCCACTCTATCTGTGTCTATGGTGGTTCTATCTCTCCCTATGGGATGATTGAAACTTACTTCCGGTCTCTCTTTGTTCTTGTCTCTTTGATTAGCATGGGCGGAGGATGTTCCTACCCCTTGTTGGCTTGCATTTACGTTTGCTCTAGATGGAGGGAAGACTAAATCACCTCTCCATGTATATGTGCTTCTTGCATGGTGAGGTACCACAAATACTCTTTCGGAAGTTTCATCCAGGTATACAACCTTTCCAGGAGTATCCGGGTCCTTAAATTCGTAGATTATGATGGATCCTATCTCACTAGGTTGCTACGTTCTGTATCTCCAAAATGCTTCATCTGTTCTTTATTTATAAACAACTCTATGCTTCTGTTGTCCTGAGGGGTCCAATCTGGAACTAGTACTCTTGTCAGTACAGATTTCCCTCTAGGTTCTTCTAATGGTTCTTTTCCTTGTGCTCTCGCTTCCATCTCTAACTGGATTACACCAAACTCATTCGTATTAATTGGCTGCGTACTTAAGATGTACATAGTTCCTTCCTTGTCTATGTATGCATCTCTCTCAAATTTTACCACTGGACGTTCCAATCCAATGGGTTGATCAGGATTGTGCATTTGTACTACTTGTCTTCGCAAACCATCCTCATAGATGCGAGCACCTAAGCAGTTGGTTCGGAGAAATTCTAATTGAGTCCTATAGGGTCCTTCAGGTTTTTCTAAGTATGCTACGTTTGGCCCTCCTTCTGGTCTTTCCGTGCTAAAAGCCATTTTTGATTCACTCGTGTCTAAGCTCAACTCGTAGGGATAACTATTATTCAATTGTTGTGCCCACGAACGTGCAGTAGTCCCTACACTTGCTTCTGAAGATCTAAGGCTTCATCGGTCTGACTTACCTATATACTTGCCCGATCTAAGGTTCATGAATTTACTTTCTCTGACCGTTAACATTCCTTGTTTTTAATTGCTTCGTTCTTTTTAAATGCCTTTAAGTTCTTGTCTAAGTGTATACGTCACGAATCGACTTTCTGTGGTACTTTTGAGTTCTCCTTTCGTCAGACTTAAGTTCTTTCCCTTTAGGTTTTTGTATCACACACCTTTAATTTTAGTCTTGGACTTGACAAATTAAGTCTCTTGAACTTGAGGCGTTCCTATCATCGTTAAGCTAATCCACAATGCTAACATTATCCTAAGCTAAGAATTGACTAAGGGGGTTGAGTAATCTTCCAACCTCAAGTTAGCTTTGTTGGTTGCTCTGATGCCCAAGAAGCCGTGCTTCCCAAGCCTTGTGTTCTTCACTGCCTTGCTTTGGTTGCCCTTGATTGTCCTTGTTAGACCTGTAAAATTCACTATTATACCAATTCTCAAATGGATGATCAAGCACTTGAGTATATACACTCTTAAAGGTCCTTTCCCTTTTGCCCAAAATTTCAATGCCCCTTGACTTTCTAGTCCCAAAGATGTTCAACCTCAAAATATCCTCTCTAAAAATCAACGAGCTATAAAGATCTTTCTAACGAGCAATAAAGCTTTCTAACGAGCTATAAAGCTCAAAAAACGGACTTCGGATGAAAAAGATATGACTGTTCAGGCCCTAGGGGGTAAAAACTGACAAACAATTTTTTCTCCAAATATGAGCTAAGGGGTCTCCTATGAGCTTAATGATCCAAAAATTTGCCAAAAATAGCCCCAAATTGGTCAAAAAATCAAACCCTAAAAATTGCGTTTGGGGTGGACAATCGCGATGGTCTGAGACAATCGCGATGGTCTAAGACAATCGTGATGGTCTGAGACAATCGCGATGGTCTGGGGCTATCGCGATGGTCCAGGTGAACCATCACGATGGCGTGGCACAATCGCGATGGTCCGAAGGAGCGAACTGTCGCGATGGTCTGAAATGAAGGATTGCGATGGTCCAAAAATGAATGATCGCGATGGCATAAATGTGAGCAATCGTGATGGTGTAAATGAACCGTTGCGATGGTCTAATCGTCCAGCAATCGTGATGGTTTCGGTCAACGGTCAACGGGACAATCGTGATGGCGTGAGCCCGTCGCGATGGTCACAAAGCATGATGGCATGAGCCAACCGCGATGGTTCAAATGTTGAGACGTCGCGATGGTATAAGGGTATCGTCGCGATGGTCTAGCTTGCCATGTGGCAGCATCAGCGTGATGGCATGAGCCAATCGCGATGGCGTGGGGTCGATGGGATCGTTGCGATGGTCAAGGACCATCGCGATGGTTCAAGTGAACTGTCGCGACGGCGTGAGACCGTCGCAATGGTCCGGCCAAGCCGTCATGATGGCGTGAGCCAATCGCGATGGTGTGACACAATCATGATGGTGTGAGCCAATCGCGATGGTCCACCAAAATGCAAATTTTGCAAATTCAAGTGTGGATTCGTGTATGCGCAAGGGTCGCCTATACGGTGGTGAACTTGCTTACCTCAAATTCCAAACTTGGCAGACCATCGTGATGGTCTGACACAGTCGGCATTTTCTGACAGAAAGTGATTTTCTTATCTTTTTGCAGCCTTCCTGATGCATTGGAGCACTGTACCTGCAAGAAAACTCAAAAACACAATAGCACAAGCAAGCACAAAAGCTCTCTCTCTCTGAGTCGCATGCACAAATGAGGGGAAATGAGGAGAATGGGTGGATATGGTGAATTTTCTGATTTTTTTTGGAGTGGAAGATGATGATGTGGTGATGAAGATGGAGTGTGGGGGAGGTGAAAAACACTAAAAACTAACTAAAAACAACAACAAAAACTGAAATTTTTACCTTCCAATGCCACTTCTTGCTATACTCTTACCATCACACATTCGTCCTAAACTCGATCCCCGGCAACGGCACCAAATTTGGTGTTGCTCTAGCACAATGGTGAGAACCACGTGAAGAAGCTCCACCTCCTTAATGTCAATCCGCGGAAGAGAAAGGAGTGATATGAAGATCGTGAATGTGAGATGAAGTGAGAGTGAAGGTGAGAAGCATAAAGATTCACACACACATACACACACACAACGAAGAGACAAGCAAGACACAATGGAAGGTAGGAAATCAACTCTATTGCTCAAGATCTCAATTACAAGCTCAAAATAGCTCTAAGCTCACACTAACCAACACTAAGTAACCTCAAAAATGAGCTCTGTAGCTCTTTTTATAGATTCTAGACTAGTTTTGACCGGTTTCACATCTAGTGACCGGCATAGTTAAAAAATAGGTCCTAGATGCTATTTGAAAGGGTAAATGGTGTCAAACAATAACAAAAATTGGTACGCTCATTCTACCTAAGCTCCTCAAGCTCGAGGACTCCTCGGCTTGCACAAAATGGAGCTATAAATTACAAAAAGGGTTTTTCTATGTTAGATATGGTACAAAAGTGATGAAAATCACTGTTGGAGGTTTTGAAAAGTATTTATAAAATATAATTCTTTGAAAGATGATTCGACTGACTCCCTGCTCTGTCTTTACATGCTTCCGTGTCTTCTATGCCTTTGGCTACTGCCAACACACATACATCAGAGAATGTCAATTTAGAAGATGAACAAATCAATCTTGAAGAATTCAAAGCCTGGAAGTCTAAGGGGAAAATAAAGATCCAAAAATTGGAAGACATTCAAGAGTCATCAAATCAAGCACTTAGAAGATCTCAAAGGGAAAGCAAGAAACATATAAGGTATGGCTATGACACATCACTAGTCACCAAGCATTCTACATATATGGCTAAAGACTCTATGTCAGAGGAACCTTCTTCATTTAAAGAAGCCAACAAGAAAGAAGAATGGAGAGAAGCTATGTAAGGGGAAATTGAAGCACTGCAAGAGAATAGCACTGGGGATTTGGTTCCCAAGAAACCATTCATGAAGGTAATAGGATCTAGGTGGATTTACAAAGTGAAAAAGAATTTAGATGGCACAATCAACATGTATAAAGCAAGGCTAGTAGCAAAAGAGTTTGCTCAAACCTATGGAGTGGATTATGAGGAGACCTCCTCACCTGTGGCCAAGATGCCAACTATCAGAGTCTTAGTAAGTATTGTTGCTTCAAAGAATTTGAACTTGTACCAATTAGATGTTAAAAATGCATTCCTTAATGGATCGATCTCTAAAGAAGTCTACATGGCTCAACCACCACAATATGAAGACACTGACAAACCTCATTATGTATGTAAATTAAGAAAGGAACTGTATGGTTTAAAGCAAGCTCCTAGAGCTTGGAACCATATGCTTATCACATACTTTTAGGACCAAGGTTTTGTTGCAAGTAAAGTAGATTCTTCATTGTTCATTAAGAATACTAATTTAGAAGTTATTTATCTATGTGTTTATGTGGATGACATTATCATTATAGGAAATGATTCCAATGGCATCAAGAATATCAAAATCTAGATGAAGGAGTTCAAGATCAATGATCTTGGATTTCTTACATATTTTATTGGTTTAGAGATTGTTTATACAGATTCTGGTGTTTTCATTACTCAAAGAAAGTACATCCATGACATGTTAATTAAGTTCAAGATGGAAAATGCAAAATATGTAGGCACACCCATGGAATTGAATCACAAACTCAGTGCTCATGAAGGAGAGCTGCTTGAAGACATTACAGGATACCAAAGTCTTGCTGGGAGTCTCAATTATGAAACCCTAACAAGAGTGGATATATGCTATGGAGTAAGTACATTGACTCAATTCATGCGTACACCAAGAAAACCTCACATAGAAGCTACCAAAAGGATCTTAAAGTACTTGATCAGTACCATAAATGAAGAAATATTTTATCCATTTACATCTGACTTGGATATCAAGCTATACTCTGATGCAGATTGGGTTGGATCAAAAGATGATAGGAGGAGCACCTCAGGCTACTTATCTTTTGCAAGTTCTAAGTTAATTTCATGGTCATCAAAGAAACACAACTCAAGCTGAATATAGGGGCCTAGCAAATGCAACACAAGAGACAATGTGGTTAAAAATTTCATGATAGATGACTCCACCACACATAACTTCATAAACTATGCTTTTGTCAAGAAGTTGAAAATTCCTCAACAACTAGAATCTCTGGATGGGATTGATGATTCTTTTCAAATCAAGACTTATTTCATGTAGCAAATAGCACTAAACAAAAGTTAGGAACTCCAACTTGGTATGATGAAATGTTATCTTTTCTTGCAACTCCTATAACCCTAACGGGTAACTTATCTTTGTACATTCTCTTGGTAATACATTCGGTATTCTGTGTTGTGCTCCAAGCTTTTTCTTCTTCCTTGTGTTGTTCAAGTGCTTCCGCAGACCTCAAACTCCAACAATTGCTATCAGAGCAGGTTTTCACTTCATCTACGGCATCATCGAAATCCCTCCAGCCCCAATCTCAGAATCAGAAAAAAAATTGGTGAGCATACCCAAAGCGATTAGGAGTTGAAAATAGCTTTGACTTGTGGTGCCAAAATCGTGATCTAAGCTCATTTTGGCCTCCGAATGCACTATTGCAGTGCCTATGTAGGCAATTTTGTCTTTTTGTGCCAAAGATATATACAAATCCTGGTTTGCCAATATAAGTGGCTCAAAGTCTATTATGGTTTAGTAAAACTCGACAGGGTAGTTCTTTTCAACTTTTTGAGATACAATCATTTTTCTGCATCAAGGTATTTTGGCCAATGGCCATGGCTGAAAGCAGTGATGTATTTTGTACTTTGGCTGTTGAGGATAAGTTGGATGGTACCAATTACCCAGTATGGGCTTATATGATGTGGCATGTATTGGTTGCAACACGATTCTGGAATATTACGTAGGGTGTTGAAAAACATCCTATAACACCTACAAATGCAGTTGCTAAAGGTGATGCAAATGGTGATGAAAACGGCATTGAAAATGGTGATATTCTTCAAGTTCATGTTCGTGTTGCGGTTTCTATTGCTCCTACTATAGAGCAACTTTGTTGGGATGGCAGAGATGCTCACGGACATGCATTGATAGCCTTGTTTGTCAAACATGCCATTATTCCTCACATTCGTTCTTGGAGAATAGCAAAGGATGACTAAGATACACTTACCACTTTATACCAAGCAAAGAATGAGGCTCATGTTGCATACCTCCGAAAATAGTTGGAGAGTGAGCACATGAATGAAGGAGATTCCATTGATAGGTTTTTGACAAAGATCCAAGATTTGAAGGAGTAGTTGATTTTTGTTGATGAATTCTTGCATGATAGTTCACTTGTGCAGACTATTCCGAATGGTCTTCCAAATTCATATCGGAGTTTTGCTTCTACTCATTGATTGATAATGAAAGGCAATTCAAATCCCTTAACATTTGAGGCGTTACCCTCTGTTCTATTGCAGGAAGATCAATCTAGGTAGAACAGGTCCATTATGCATGTTGCAGGTCAAGCTTTCCTAGGTAGTCAGAAGGGTAAAGGTAAATGGAGCTCATCTACTAGTAAGCAAAAATCTGCTAATTATGCACAATCAAATAAGGATGGCAGAGATCACAAGAAAACAGAAAATCATAAATTGTTTTGCAAATATTGTAAAGGAATGATGATGTCATAAAGAGGTGTCCAAAATTGGCTGCGAAAGAGGCAAAGAAAAAAGAGGATGGAATGGTTGTTGCAGATGCCTGTACACCCAAAATAGAGTTTGCTAATCTTGTGAAGAATCAAGAATGGGCATTTACCACCATTTCTAGTTATGACCCATCTTCTCATAAACAGTGTATGTATGTAGTAGACTCAGATATTTGGTACTTGGATAGTGAGGCAACAAAACATATTACCTTGCAGCACAGTATCTTCACTTCACTTGAGCCTACCCCTATAGGGAATACTATCACATGTGCCAATAACTCCTCTTATCCTGTTATAGGAGTTGGTAAGATCATTGTGACTACTCTTTATGGTAGCTCTTTTATATTGTCGAATTCTTTATTTGTGTTAGGGATCAAGAAAAAATTGTTATCGATTTCAACATTAGCCAAAATCGACTTGGTTGTGAAATTTGTTGATGATAGATGTACATGATCTATCAAATGGTGATGTCATTATTGCTTTTGGCATTTTATGCCATGATAAGCTCATAGACTATGAAAAAACTATGAATGATTCAGCATGTGCAGTACACGATTCTCAGGCAATGTCAGATGCAAGGCTTTGGAATGCATGCTTTGGTCATCTAAATTTTGCTAGTTTGCTATGCCTGTAGAAATTTGAAATGTTGTCCTCTCTACCCAAACTTGAAGCACTTGGTAAACATGTTTGTGAAGGCTATATTTTTGGAAAAATGCAGCATTCCTCGTTCCCAAAAGATGTTTCAGTTCGAGCTACTCAAAAATTGCATATTGTTCATAGTGATATTTGTGGTCCTATGTAGACACCCTCCTTTGGGAGCTACCTATACTTCATGACTTCTATTGATGATTTTTCCAAGCATGCATGGGTGTATCCTCTAAAAGCAAAGTCCAAATTGTTTATGTGCTTCAAATAGCTTCTGGTCTTGGCTGAAAATTTTTCAGCGCATAAAATGGGCACCCTTCATTATGATCGAGGGGGGGCAATATATGTCATCTGATTTTAATGCATTTTTGGTTGAATGTGGGATAAAATGTCTATGTACAGTGCCATATACACCTCAATAGAATGGAGTTGCTGAAAGGAATGATAGGTCACTCATGGAGATGGTGAGGTGTATGGTCAAGAGTCAAGCTTTACCATTCAGTTTTGGGCTTGAGGCTATTATGTGTGCAACATTTGAACTTACCAAATGTGCCACTAAAGCACTACAATTTATCACTCCGTATGAGGCTTGGCATGGTCGCAAGCCATCTGTTGCTCACCTACCTGTCTTTGGTTGTCTAGCATATGCATTAGTGCTTGAACAACAACGTAGGAAATTGGATGACAAAGTAGTGAAATGTATTTTTGTTGGGTATAGTTTTGAAATTAAAGGCTATGGTCCATATGATCCATAGAATAAATGCATTTTGGTTAGCTATGATGTTGTTTTTGTGGAAGATGCTATTCAGTCATTACTTTCATGTACTAAGGGTACATCAGTTAACTCCAAAGATATGTATGACACTTTGCTTCCTCTTTTCATAGGTGGATAGTCTAGTGCTAGTCCAAATGAGGCAATTTCTCAACCTTTATAGGTTTCACGTGATGATGTGGATCATTTCGCTTTTGATGTAGATTTACATCGTGCACTTGTTGATGAGAGATCCGATATAGAGGAGGCAAAGACTATGCCTAAATGGTTGGTGCGTACTTTGCGAGATAGCAAATTAGATGCACCCCTATCATATCATACTCATTCAAGCTCTCATAGTGCTTCTTTTGCATAAAATTGCTATGCTATGGCTACTTCTAGTCTCTATGATGAGAATAAGCCTGTTTTGTTTGATGAAGTATAAAATTTTGAAAATTGGATGGTTGTTATGCAAACTGAATATGATGCTATTATATATGGTTTGAAGCAAGCACCACGTGCTTCGTATGAAAAGATACATGCCTACCTCATTGTACATGGTTTTCAGAATATCCCAACTGAGAGCACCTTATATGTTAAGCGTGCAAATGATGTGCTTCTTATCATTGTTGTCTATGTTGATGACATGCTGCTCATTGGTCCTCATGAGAAGCATATTGATGATTTTAAGGCTGATTTGCATGCCTCATTTGAGATGTCAGATTTGGGGCATTTGCATCACTATTTGGGCATTCAGTTTATGCAAACTGATGGTAGAATAGCTTTGTGTCAAACCAAATATATTGACACATTATTGCATTGTTTTGGCCTTGAAGACTACAAACCTATTGCAGTCCTATGGAAACAGGTTAATAGTTGAGTCTTCATGATGTTGAAGATGCATTTGATGTTGTTCTCTATCAACAGGTTTTTGGATGCTTGATTTACTTATGCATTACTCAGCCAGATATTCAATTTGTTGTCTCACAAATGAGAAGGTTTATGCATTGCCTAGGTGTCAAGCATTGGCAGGCACTTAAGAACATAATTTGTTACTTGAGTGGTACCCAACTACTTGGATTGTTTTATTCCAAAGGGGGATCACTACCATTAGATTTACATGCTTTTTTTTACTCTGATTAGGTTGGTTGCTATGACACTCGTGTGTCCACTAGTGGTTTTTGTTTCATGCTTGGTAGCTCATGCATATCTTGGTTGAGCAAGAAGCAGCCTACTGTGGCCACTTCGAGTTGTGAGGCTGAGTATAGGCTAATAACTTTCACAAGGACTATTGAGTATGTATGGCTCAGATGCCTTATCACTACAAGAAATAGGGGGGTGTAGCGACGCCCCCAAATTGAAAAAAAAACGTGCAGCATCGCATATGCGACGGTGGTATTTTCGAAAAAATTTTTTCGAGCATTCATCGCATAAGCGATGCTTGCCTCGCTTATGCGACACTAAATTACTGCATCGCAAATACCGTTGCTAACTAGCGACGGTATTTGCGACATTGGCAAACTAGAGAGTGTCGCATATGCGACGCTCTCAAATGTTAAAAAAAAAATTTGATTTCTCCCGGCACATTTGTGTCAGGACTTGGACGTGAGAGCAAGAAGAGACCGAGAGAGAGAGAGCGCGCACGAGAGAGAGAGAGAGAGAGAGCACCAGAGAGAGAGAGAGAGAGAGCACGAGAGAGAGAGAGATGCATCTCGTTGAAGCAAGGTATGCGCACACACACACATATGCATACACACATGCATATACACACATAGACACACACACACATACACATAGACAAACACACACACATACACACACATACACACATAATTTTGCATACACACATGCACACATAATGCATACACATGCACACACATATACACATACATATACACACACATACACACATACACACACACATACACACACACACACATACACACACACACATACACACACATATATGCATACACACACACATAGAGAGACATGCACACACATACACATACATGCATACATATGCATACATAATGCATATGCATATGCGTACATACATACATACTTACATGCATACACACACATATGCATACATAATGCACATGCGTACATACACATACATAATGCATACACACACATATGCATACATACATGCATACACATACACACATAGACACATACACACACATAGACACATACACACACATAAACACATACACACTCATAGACACACACACATAGACATAGACGCGCACACACATACGCACACATATACACACACATACACACATAGACACATACACACATAATGATGCATTCACACACATACACACACATATACACACACACATACACACACATATATGCATATACACACACATAGAGAGACATACACACACATACACATACATGCATACATATGCATACATAATGCATATGCATATGCATACATACATACTTACATGCATACATACACACACATGCATACATAATTCATACACACACATACACACACCTATGCATACATACATGCATACACATACACACATAGACACATACACACACATAGACACATACACACACATAAACACATACACACTCATAGACGCGTAGAGACACATACACATAGACACACACACATACACACACGCATATACACAAACACATACACACATAGACACATACACACATAATGATGCATACACACACATACACATGCATACACATACATATGCATACATACATGCATACACATACACACATAGACACATACACACACATAACACATACACACTCATAGATACAGACACATACACATAGACACACACACATACACACAGATATACACACACACATACATACATAGACACATACACACATACACATGCATACACACACATACACATGCATACACACATACAGACACATATACACACACATATATGCATACACACACACATAGAGAGACATACACACATATACACATACATGCATACATATGCATACATAATGCATATGCATATGCATACAATGTACGTACATACTTACATGCATACATAATGCACATGCATAGATACATACACACACATAGACACATAAACACACATAGACACATACACACACATAAATACATACATACTCATAGATACACACATACACATAGACACACACACACATACACACACATATACACACACATACACACATACACACATAATGATGCATACACACACATACACATGCATACACACATACATCCACATATACACACATATACACACACATATATGCATACACACACATAGAGAGACATACACACACATACACATACAAGCATACATATGCATACATAATGCATATGCATATGCATACATACATACTTACATGCATACATAATGCACATGCTTACATACACATACATAATGCATACACACACATATGCATACATAATGCATACACACACATACACACATATGCATACATAATGCATATGCATATGCATACATACATACTTACATGCTTACATACACATATAATGCATACACACACATATGCATACATAATGCATACACACACATATGCATACATAATGCATACACACACATACACACATATGCATACATACATGCATACACATACACACATAGACACATACACACACATAGACACATACACACACATAAACACATACACACTCATAGACGCATAGCGACACATACACATACACACACATATACACACACAAAAACATACACACATAGACACATACACACATAATGATGCATACACACACATACACATGCGTACACAGACATATGCATACATACATGCATACACATACACACATAGACACATACACACACATAGATACATACATACACATAAACACATACGCACTCATAGACACACACACATACACATAGACACACACACACATATACACACACACATACACACATAATGATGCATACACACACATACACATGCATACACACACATATGCATACATACATGCATACACATACACACATAGACACATACACACACATAGATACATACATACACATAAACACATACACACTCATAGACACACACACATACACATAGACACACACACACATATACACACAAACAAACACACATAGACACATACACACATAATGATGCATACACACACATACACATGCATACACACATACAAACACATATACACACACATACACACATACACACACACATAGAGAGACATACTCACACATACACATACATGCATATATATACATACATAATGCATATGCATATGCATGCATACATACATACATACATACATGCATACATACACATACATAATGCATACACACACATATGCATACATAATGCATATAGACACACACACATATGCATACATACATGCATACACATACACACATAGACACATACACACACATAGACACATACACACATACACACTCATAGATGCACACACATACACATAGACACACACACATACACACACATATATAGACACACATACACACATAGACACATACACACATAATGATGCATACACACACATACAAATGCATACACACATACACACACATACATGCACATACATACACACACATGCATACATACACATACTTAATGCATACACACATACATATGTACACGTATATATATTGATTTCTAACCATTTTGTTTTATATGTTAGGTATTATGGATCCCAGTAGAGAGAGAAAGGCAAAACTCACTCTCATAAAAAGTCTTATGAGAGCGAGAGTTCCGTCTGGTACTCTAGGGGCCATCATGCGTGATTACTCAGAGATGTCTGATGAGGAGCTGGACTGTACGATCCAGATGCTTACCCAGCGATCAGACGAGGGCTCTTCTGCAGCTCCACATGCAAGAAGAGAGCTATCTGCTCATAGGTATGTTTTTTTTTCATAAACTTTTTTAATGATATTATAACACATATTTTTGTTTATTTTTATCTATCTATTTTTAGGACACCTATACCACCTCCAAATCGTGATAGCAGAGCAGAGTTGGCTATGAGGACATGCATAGGCACCTTAGGACTAGAGTGCGATATAGAGCCAGAGGGGAACATTGTGTACATAGGGAATGGATTGGAATTCAAAAGAAGAATGCGGGCACTATGCGACTCTTACCTGCGATGTTTCCACTTACCGTGGAAGTAAGTAAAAATTTTACATATAAATTGAAATAAATATCTTATGTTTTATTTACATTATGTTTTTTTTATTTTTGTAGTGAGCATGATGAGAGGGATAAAAAATACGTACTTAGTTCACTTGAGACAGAGTTTGGGATAGGATGGTCGCTTAAAGTGGTGTCTAAAAGAGATGCGGACACTTATGGCTCATCGACGCGATAATGCACGGTATGCACTGCTTTTATGTATATATATATGTGGATATGAGTATGTGTGTTTATGCATGTATTTATGAATATGAGAGAGAGAGAGAGAGAGGAAAGAGTGAGACTAGAGGTATAAATACACGCATACACACACATATACATCATACATGCACATTTACACACATATACACATACATGCACATTTATACATACACACACATACATGCACATTTTTACACACACATACACATGCATGCAGTTACACACATATAATGAATACACATACTCACATACACGTACACATACTCACATACACATACACATGCATAATCATATGTACACACACATAGACTCATATAATCATATTTACATGCATATATACACACACACAACACATGCATATGCACATATAGATACACATACATACACAACACATGCAAAAATCCTAAATTGAAAACACTAATTTCGATATTAGGGTTATAAAACCCCTAATTTAAAAACTCTAATTCAATCTTTTAGCCATATGTTTGAAGTATATGTACACATTGCATCTATTCCTCTGACGTCCTACTAGAGAGATGTCTCTCCTCCCAACATTATGCCTCTATATATAGCTACTCGAATCAACGAGGATCATAATATATATAAAGATATAACACATCATGTAGATAGGATACATAAATATAAAATGGAGTAGATATATTATGCATCACACATACATGCTTAAATGCACACATAAATATATATATATATATATATATAAATATATATATATATATATATATATATATATATATATATATATATATATATATATATATATATATATGCATACATATTTACATGTACACATTTACACATCACATATGCATGCCTACATGCACACATAAACATATATATACATGCATACATATTTACATGTACATATTTACACATAGACACATATACATATATACATGTACACAATTATAAACACTTGCATATATTACATGAGTATTTTACATAAATGCATATGCATATATACACATATGCATCTATACACATATGCATATATACACATATGCATATTTAACACATGTATACATATATCACACACATGCAAACACATACATATACATGAAATACATATATATGCATACTAACATATGTATACATATAATACACATGAATACACACACATATGCATACATATATGATAAAAATTTGCTCCTCGAAGATAAAGCTATATATAAAATAATTAGGCATACCCCCGAGCTTCATGTTCTAACTTAGAAGAACATGATTTCATCTCTCTAGTAGGATTCATCGTTATTCAAGTTAATAAAAAAATCTATTATCTGATATCCATTCAGAAGCTTCAAGTTATTGATCGCTAACTAGAGTAGAATTTACTATCTAATCTGCTCATATGTTTTCATTATTTCCATCATTTTGGTAAGACATCAATATAGTCTCATCTTCATTATCCTTATTGATTTCATTTATTTCTTCTATTGTTAAATCTATGTTCTCATGAATCACATCATCTATTGATGGATTAATATCTATTTTTGGTAATTCCTCTTCCTCATCAATAGAATCAGCATGTAGAGAATTATCCTCTTCATAAAAAAGATAAGTATCATTATCACGTATAATGATTCTAATTTCTATTTCAAATGTTGATGTATCAATATTTGATGTTGAATCATCAAGAGAACTTTCTTCGATCTCTCTAACAATAAACTGTTCAAACAATGACCTAACTCTAGGTTGCACATGAATGACTTGCCACCAAGGATGAGCATCTGGGTTTTTATAAAAAAATGCTTGTTCAATATGCCTAGGAAGAATATATGGTTCTTTAGTAGATCGCATTACCTTGGAAGAATCAATTGCCTAAAACCCAGATAATTCCTTTCTTAATGTGGAATTACTACCTTTATACTCGGCTCGAAACCAGTCAACCTTCAAAATTACCTATCAAAATATATAACAACAAAAACCCATTATTAGATGCTTAAAAAATTAACTAAATCTATCAAAAGAAATATAAACTTTTTTCTACTTGTTTGAATGTACGAAATGAAATTTTGTAGATACCAACAATAGTTCCTACGTAACCAAGTTCGCTATCTATAAGGTTCGTGTCTTTTGAGCTAGCACGTGATAGTTGCTTGAAAGAAGCAACAATACTAGAATCCTCTATTTTACGTAAAGAATCAATGGCTTTGATTCTAATATGCTGTCCAAAAGCCCACATATTAGTGAACATTTGAGCCTGCAAAATAAATTCAATTAGTAAATAGAAACTAACATACATATATGAAAAAAATAAAATATTATTTTAATAAAATTACCTTTCGTTCACAACCTATCATTAACTCTCTTTGCTCATCTGAGATTTCTTCATTATTTGCGTTGGCGTGTTGCAAACGACTATATAGCCAATCCATGAAAGAAGATATATTTATAATCTCATTATTATCAAGATTACGTCTAAATCTTTTGTTTTTTCATCTTTTACTTCAGAGATTTTGAAGTTCCTCGTACTCGCTAAGGAATGCTTGCATGCATTCGCTATTATATGCTACAAAAGTAGAAACATCATTTTTTCCTTGAAATGTAAATAAGAATGGAACCCCCTTACCTGATAATACCTCATCTGTTATTTTTGAAGAAGACTCGTTGGTCCATGCACGTCGAGCTTCTTCATGAACTCTTTCAAGGTACTTACTAACGTAATACATGCACTCTTCAAGCATCCAACCCTTTGCCATGGATCCTTCTGGTTTCGCTCTTTGTCACACATAACCTTTAAATATTCCCATAAATTGCTTGACCCAAAACATCCATCGAGTGTTGACAACACCTGCAATCTCTATTTCATCTACAAGATGGACTAATAAATGAACCTGAATATCAAAAAACGAAGTAGGAAGTTCTTTCTCCATCAAACATAGTAGCTCTTTGCATTCACATTTTTTTTGTGGGATCGAGTTTTTTTCAATCTCTTTGGATGTAATCCACCTATACATATCATAAAAACAATTATAAAGAAGTTAATTAAAAAATAAAAGATATTCAATATTCATACATATTAAATATAAAAGTATCATAATTACCTTATAAGTGATCCAAGATGATAGATCACATCTTGTACTCCTTTCGTTGTACATCCATCAATAACCAAAGGTAAAATATGTTTCAAAAAGTTATGCGAGTCTTGGGTCTTTAACCCACATAAGCTCTTATCATCCATAGTAAATATGTTTTGAAAAGATGCTCCATATCTTGTAGGAGTCTTAATCAATTGAATTCTATTGTTGATAGTCTGTATCTCTTTTGTTGTAAGTACCCAAGGAGCAGGTGCATAAGTCGTTTCTTGTTGATGTCTATCAAAAATTGGCCATAACTTTGGTTTGGATTTTTTATCTTTCAAATCATTCCTTGATGTTGTGGTATCTTTTAGTCCAAGAAGATGTTGCCATAGTGAATAACCAATATTTTTGAATATATGCATAGGATCAAGAAGATGACATACTTTTAACTCTTTCCAATACTCCAAAGAATACCATATTGATATGTTCTCTACGAGTGCCAATTTTCCTTTACTTCTATTCACATACTCATTATCTGAATCATCACTGAAGATTTCTGATTCTGGATCTATCAGAGGTCCATCTATCCATTTTTTATACCAATCCATAGGCGTCATAGGTTTTGAACAGTGACCTGTTTCAAGCTTTCCATTGAAATGTATCGCTTCTCTTTTAGATCTTAATGGATGATCCTCAGGCAAGAATCGTCGATATCGAAGATAAATATTTTTGTTGACATTCTTACTATAGATTGATCTCAACCAATCACCATAATATGGACAAGCTTTATAACCCTTAGTAGATATTCCTGCATCATAGAAAATGATAAAAATATAATTCGATTAAATCATATTTATTTACATGCATATTAAATAAAAAATTTACATCAATACCTAAACTTTTAGATAATAACCTGTAAGTTTATCAGAAAAAGATATATTTAAAAAAGTAAATAAATAAATAAATAAATATATATGCATACATATATATATATATATATATATATATATATATGTATGCATATAATTTTATATATATGTATGCTTATGTGCATCTTTCAAAATATTCGTGAAAAATTTGATTGTTTGGATGGCAGGATACGATTGTTTGTTTTGGAGGATATGAAGTATGTACCTTCATTGAATGATTTGTCGATTCTATCATATGTTCAGTTTGAAAGTGTGAGAAGTGGGTTTATAATTGCTATTCAAAGAATTTGGCACTGTTTATAGGCCATACGATGGTGACCTGGATGAATCGCATGCACAGACGTTACTCAAGATAGAGCAACCTGATTATAAGGGACTAGTGCCAGCAGGATTCCTGGGGTATGCAGTAAACCTCTTGCATGTCAATGATGAGCATCTGAACTTTAGGATACAAAGTGGAAATCATGGTGGCTTGAGAGGATCACTTTTATACAGCTTGTTCAAAGAACTTCAGGTTTATGACACTGAAGGTTTTTGAAAAAGCTGTATAAAAGTGATCCTCTCAAGCCACCATGATTTCCACTTTGTATCCTAAAGTTCAGATGCTCATCATTGACATGCAAGAGGTTTACTGCATACCCTAGGAATCTTGCTGGCACTAGTCCATTATAATCAGATTGCTCTATCTTGAGTAACCTCTGTGCATGCGATTCATCCAGGTAACCATTGTATGGCCTATAAACAGTGCCAAATTCTTTGAATAGCAATTATAAATCCGCTTCTCACACTTTCAAACTGAACATATGATAGAATCAACAAATCATTCAATGAAGGTACATACTTCATATCCTCCAAGACAAACAATCGTATCCTGCCATCCAAACAATCAAATTTTTTGCGAATATTTTGAAATATGCATTAATAGTTTTAAAAGATGCGCGGACAAAAAGTGTCCATTCAATTCAAGTTCAATAGATAGAAAATTGAAAATTATACCTTAATAGTGTTGAAACAGATACATTACTCCATCCGAAACGATTTTGAAGGTTGAGAATAAGTAAGCTCGCACTTAGTCGTGTCAAACAACTTCCTTCATATACATGCTTTAGACATTCCTCTCGAAGATATTTCTCATTTTTAGAAATATCAATGCTCTCACTGTCATTTTGATACCAATCCTCAATAAAATCTACCATGCCATCATCTTCATCATTGTCACACAAATCTTGTACTTTATCGTCTTTTGAATATAGATCTTTCAACTTTGCATATTACACAGGATTAGTTTTGTGTAGCCTCCTCATGGAAGCTTCTGATAAATGAGGTCTTACTGGTAATTATGAATGCTGTGGAGGAATATCATCATCATACGTTGGAATCTACACATATAAATAAAATTCATTAGTATTCCATAAATGAATAAAAAGTAAACTTTAAATATAAAATTAAGTATATAACTTATTAAATATGGATAGAAAATTTTTATTCTCTCTAGCTAAAAGGTGCTCTTGGAGATCTACGCCATCCATAATTCACTAATAGTTCATCACCGGCATGTAATGTAGTAATAGCATTGACAACTATGTATCTTGATACATCTCTACTCATATATGGTGATTCATGACTATTTTCACGCTCCTCAAATGTGCAATTAGTCCTTGAACTATTATGTAACCCTCGACTACTATTTATTAAACCTGCTATATTTCCATGTGTGTAAGGTCTTCCATTATATAATCTTTCATTTTCTGCATGTAAAATCCTTCTACTAGTAAGGGATGCTGCGTTCAAGCATATTCCATAAGTACTCATGCTTTGAACATAACGTGAAAGTCGATGCCAATCTCCCCATCCATATATAGGACCAGAAAATGACATAAGAGTGACTTCAGAGTTCGGAGGCACATACAAATCCTCTATAATAAAGAGACCACGACCAGCATCAGTAATAGTGGATGGAGCAATCATATAGCGATTACCCCAAGAGTTGAAAACCTCTCCATCTAAAGGAATGACATTCTGGTATTGAGGCCAATTTATTCCATTTCATCTTTGATTTGAGATCATGGTTTTTCCAATGTTTGTATAGTGGCATTGTGGTCATTTTTTATTTTTCCACTTTCATATATATTTATTTGTTGATTTCACATGATTATGTGTGAGCAAGATTTTTATGCTCTACTTATTTTCTCATTCTCTTTGTATGTATGTGATCTAGGTTTAAGCCTCATTTACACACCCCCATGGTTACTTGGATTGGCTATTGTGTTGGCCTATGGTCACTAATTGGATCATTTACTTGCTAGTGTGGTTCTTGAAATTTTTGGATGGTGATTTTCACTTATGGTTACTCAAAATTTGTTATAGGGTCCATTTTTTATGGGAGATTTTGCCAAAATTTTTCCTTACTTGATGCTAGACAAGTGGTCTAGTGGATCTTTGGTTCTCTGTAATAGCTTTGGATCTGGTTTCTATAACCATATGCTTGGACTTTGCCATAGGCAATTCATGATACTTTAGACCAACATTGCACGATTCATTCTTGAGTGGGAAATTATTACCATTGTATAGTTGTGTTTTTCCATCGGTTTCTTTGCATTTGTATTGCCATTGTCTATGCTTTGATCAGTGACAAGTGGTGATAGCTTACTCCTTTGCTTTCCTACTAGTTATCTTGTATTGATTTATTAGTTCATAAGGGACTTTCCATTGGATATTTTCTAGGATTCTTCACATCTTGTTATGGTCACTTTGGAGAGCTCGATCAGCAAACTTATACTCTAGGTTTGGTGCATGAGTTTGGTGCATAAATACGTGATAGTTTGGTTGCATGGTTACCTCTACAATTGGACATGTTTGATGTTAATTATGGATATTTTTGTGCAATTATGATTCTATTGTTGGAGTACTAACTTGCATAGTACTTTTTACTTTCTTGACATTTAGTATGGCATGTTCTCGATTTGATGGCAGTGACTTTCAGTGTTGGAAAGCTTACATGTGGCACACTTTAGTTGCATTAATGTTACACATGTGCATGCATGGTGATGCAAAAATCCGTTCTGACATGCCCAACCATGTATCAATGGATATGAATGCATTGGAAAGCTCCACTATATGATTACAACTTATGGGTTCCATTCATGAGTCCATTATGTATGAAAGGACATGCAATTCCTCATGCCAAAGACTATATGATATGTTTGGGAGTCAACGTAATCATGTGAGACATAAATCACACCAATAAATTTTATGTAAATGTGGCCACAAGGGCCATACTTGATGATCTTGCTTCAAGAAGATGTGATAGCAATGTCAAAGGCATTTACATGATGCATATGTAATCATGGTTTTAAGAGAGCCTATGGTGGCTGATATGTTGGTGAAAGTGGTATCACTTGCTCTTAAGATACATCTTATGATTCCTCTTCTTCATTTGATGGCACAAACATGTCTTGGTTTCTTAATACCTTAGGCATGTTTCATGTAACTCCACATTGTGAGTGGTTTCATCGATTCTCAAGTGAGATCCATGGATGTGTGCACATGTCTAATGATATGAAATATGAGATTCAAGGTGCAAGAAATATCTGCCTTTCATTACCTAGTGGCACATCATATATGCTCAAACATGTACATTATGCACCAAAGTTCTCTATGAGTTTGATGTCAATAGAACAATTACAAGATAGTGGTTTATAGGTATTGCTTGGCGAGAATCATGTTTACGTGTAGTTGGAATAGCTTATGCTTCTTAGAGGTCTTAGGATTTGGCATTTGTATCCACTACAGGTACTGCATGTGAGAGACAACCTAATCTTAGTGGGAATTCAGCCTTAAATGTAGTGTGAGACTCATCATGTCTCATTTTTTCTACCTAGAAATAGGTTTACTGAAATTCATAATGCACATGTATGGTAGGATTTAGATGGTCAATCAAATAATCATGATGCTTAGCTAGAGCATGCTCTTGGATTAGAGCATAATTTGGATGATCAATTGGATGCTCATTTATAGCATGATTTGAATGCTCATGTAGAGCATTATGGTGACACTCATTTGAATTTTGATCATTGGTTTGACCTTGATGTTGATGCTATATGGTTATCTCATGTTGAGCATGATGAAACTCTTCTTTTGGTAGGGCATGAGGGATCTTATTATACACAGAGTGTGGTGAAGCAGGATAACGCTGAAGATGCATACATAAAGATACTCTGTTTGAGAGGATGTTGATTTAGATGCTAGGGATTGAGTGGTTATGCAATCATTTTTGGTCTCGCTCATGCCAAATGTTGATAGGGATGTGTCAAGACATGTTAATCTTGTTGATAGTGCTTTTGATGCTTTGGATATAGGCATGGTTGATGTATTTAGGTTAGCCAATATAACAAATGTTTTGTCAACATTCTCAACACTACACATTCTTGTTGTTTTTGGAGAATTTGCATTTGCAATTATCAGTTAGTGGATGTTTAACAAGCACATAGAGAAAACGGGATCCTTGCATGATCTTCATGAGTTCTTGCAT
>CM035442.1:70440821-70543321 GCA_020310875.1 Ceratopteris richardii | reverse complement strand
TGAAAACACATAAAATCCATAGTCTATTACCTTGTAGACACTCGACAGTTCCTAACACATTACTAAGTACACTGTACATAATGCACATAACACAACACACTTGTAATCCATTTACATTGAGAACCTAAATAGCTTGCAAACTCAAATCATGATTCAAAATGCAATTTACACCACATATGAGATAGTGATCAATGACATCCCATTATAACACCATAGCAAAAGACTGAATTGATCACTATCTAGTGTCAGTGATCAGGTCCAGCGACAACACGAAAATCTAAGATGGCTCCCTAATGTCATGTATGAAGTCATCCTCTATGAGCTCATCATCAAATGTGTTGGCCCAGGATGATATGTGTGACTTCATATGTTCAAACTAGGTTGTGATCTTTGCAACTTCTAGTCCCAGATCACATCAACTAAAAGACGAAGCTGACATAGCCTCTCAATCTTGTGCCTCATTTCTAGAGCTCCCACGATGAACATTGGAGGACCCATCTAGTCCACCTCATCTTGAAAAATACTTCCATGGAAAACTAGTAGATGGCAATGACGGATCATCTACACAAAACCTCTTCAGAAAACAATGTATTAGAATTTACAATCTACAATGAAAAATGTACATAATCATGATTCATTGTAGACATACTTTATACATTATGATTCATCATTTATATATTATATGAATGCAAAGTTCATCTTTCAGGTGCAGCTAGAAGTCTCACATATATATCATGGCAAAGATCTCCTCTCCCCTTCAAGGATTTTTGAGGAATACCTTTGAAATGACTTGTATTAGTGGAAAATACATTAACCTACAATTTACTTACTTGCCAAGGGGTAACCAAGGGGTAATGTTATTTCCCTTGCTCTCTAGCAACTTGAGATTTGAATGGCAATTAACTAGACTCTCAAGTTACGTCGAACTCAACCTTTTTCTTTATACTTTATACTTTATACATTATGATTCATCATTTATATATTATACGAATGCAAAGTTCATCTTTCAAGTGCAGCTAGAAGTCTCACAGATATATCATGGCAAAGATCTCCTCTCCCCTTCAAGCATTTTTGAGGAATACCTTTGAAATGACTTGTATTAGTGGAAAATACGTTAACCTACAATTTACTTACTTGCCAAGGGGTAACCAAGGGGTAATGTTATTTCCCTTGCTCTCTAGCAACTTGAGATTTGAATGGCAATTAACTAGCCTCTCAAGTTACGTCGAACTCAACCTTTTTCTTTTTGTAGGGAATGGAGCCCATGTACTCCAATTCATCTCTATAGGTATCATGCTATAATCTTACAAAAGTATTTGCAAGGCTAATTTTCTCTACAAATAATGAAAATCTATTGAGTCTTATCCTTTTTGTAAGTTGTAACAATGAACTTATGAAAATAATTATGAAAAAGCACTTACCCATAGTGAAGTATCAATTCCATATTTCTCCCACCTTGTGGCAAGAGAAGTTGTTTCTCTTGTATCCATGCCGTGGACTGCCCAAAGTATTTTTCATGCTACCGAACCTGACCATCTCATCATGCAAAAGAAATAAGAGAGCAATATCACCATTTGTCCATCTGGTGATGTACTTAATCCAAGTATCCTCAAGAATCTTGTTTGCGCATTGTTCCTCATTTCTCTGCAATGGGTTAAAAATATGAGCAACTTCATGGATTGATTTATGAAACGATCTTCGTCAGTTTTTGACAATGTCATGTAAAAGCTATCTTGTTAAAATAATAATAATAATAAATAAATAAATAAATAAATAATCATGATTCATACATATGACTATTTACATTAAAAAAACAAATAATTATCAATGCACTTACACTATCATTGATAGAGTAAGAGAGCAACATCATTGTTTGTCCATCTAGTGATGTACTTAATCCACGTATCCTCAAGCATCTCATTCGTGCATTGTTCTTCGTTTCCCCACAATGGGTGAAAAATATGAGCAACTACATGTAATGATTTACGAAATCGATCTTGTCGCTTTTGTAGAGCATCAATGATCTATTCTTATCAATAAACTTACTCTATCATTGATAGTCCTTCACCCTATTGGATGCAATCTTGTATACAATTTATGTATTCCTATGCAACAGTCCATATTTGTAATGTGAAGCACAGTGTATGCAAGTGAATAGCAATTATCAAAATCGTTCTCGTCGACCAAAGGTCATCTTCAATGACGAATCACGAGTACTTCATGAAGAGAGGATCTCTTCCAACATCTTCTATTTGATATTATTCTTCCAACACGATTGTGTGTAGAAGAGCTTTCCTCTCTCAAGACTTTATCAAAGACTACGTACATATAACAAAAGCAAAGTATGCTGCTGCCTATCCCTTTTTATTTGCATACATGAAGTATTTCGATGGCGATGCACCGTGCTGCACTCTCCTTCTCGAGAGCTCCACGACGATATGCTCGGAGTTGAAAACCGAGCTCCTGATGCCGCACATAGTACTCCGCACAGAGGCTGTAGAATACGCAGAAAACACAGTACACAGGGAGCACGAAGACAGACTTCTTAGGTCTTACAAATGCGGTCGAACTTACAGTCCGTGACTAACCAGGCCACTATATGTTTTATTAAAGAACATATACAAAGAAGTGTCCGATGGCCATTTGGCCTTTCACATGGACACTAACGGTAACAATCTCCCACTAAAGGCCAATATGGCCAGAGTAACTATGGGAGAAAAAAGAAAGAATGATAAAGGATACCTGAGTGTAAGTATACAAACTATACCTCCCACCTGATGGGCATGTTACACAGTATACAAGTGACTGCGTAAGATTAAGAATCAAGTAACCCCCATCAAGTGACAACAGTGTCGAAAGCTATCCTGTGGTAGAGCTTTAGTCAAAGCATCTGCAGCATTATCTCGAGTGTGAACCTTCTCAAGAATAATGCTCTCAGTGGCTAAGCAATCTCTAATGAAGTGATACCTCACCTCAATATGCTTGGTCTTTGCATGATAGACCGGATTCTTAGCCAAAGCAATGGCACTCTGACTATCACTGAGCAAGTGAGGTACATGCTGAGGCAAACCCATATCACAAGCAACACGAGAAAGCCACAATGCTTCCTTACATGCCTCACTTGCTGCAACATACTCTGCTTCTGTGGTGGAAACAGCTATACATTCTTGAAGACGAGATCTCCAAGAGATAGCACCTCCAGCAAAGTGAAAAATGTACCCTGATGTAGACTTACGATTGTCTACACACCCAGCATAGTCAGAATCTGTGTAACCAATAATGGATGCTTTCCCTCTACCTAAGCATAGACACTTTTCCTTAGTGCCACTCAGATATCTCAAAATCATTTTGACCGCTTCCCAATGTTTCTTGCCAGGATTAGACATATATATGCTCACAACTCCCACTGCAAATGCAATGTATGGTCTCGTAGCTACCATAGCATACATGAGACTACCAACAGCAGACTGATAGGGAACTTTGGTCATGAATTCCTTTTCCTCATCTGATTTGGGGAAGTCATCCTTGCTCAATTTCACATATGTGGGTAAAGGTGTACTCAATGCCTTTCCACCCTGCATATTGAATCGGTGAAGTACTTTGGATATGTACTCACTTTGAGACAAGTATATGCATCTTTTACTCCTATCACGAGTAATGCGCATGCCAAGAATATGTTTGGCATCCCCCAAATCCTTCATATCAAATGTCTGACTCAACTTCTTTTTGAGAATTGACAAATCATAAGAGGACTTCCCAGCAATCAACATATCATCGACGTAAAGTATCAAGCATATCAAGCTGCCATCAGAACATCTCTTTGTGTAGAGACAATGATCCTCATTGCTCCGAGAATAGCCTTGGGACTTCATAAAAGCATCAAACTTTTGGTACCATTGTCTAGGAGACTGTTTAAGTCCATACAAGCTCTTCTTGAGCTTACAAACTAGACTTTCCTTGCCAGGAACTACAGAACCCTCTGGTTGTTCCATATAGATCTCATCTTTAAGATCTCCATGCAAGAAAGTTGTTTTCACATCCATTTGGACTAGCTCTAAGTCCTCCATTGCAACGAATCCAAGCAACATGCGCAAAGTAGTCATCTTGACCACTGGAGAGAAGATTTCCTCAAAATCAACACCATGTTGTTGCTTAAAACCCTTTGCAACAAGTCGTGCTTTATATTTTGGAGAAGCACTATCTGATGTGAATTTCAGCTTATATACCCATTTACATGGTAAAGCTTTCCTGCCCTTTGGCAAAGGTACTAAGTCCCAAGTACCATTCTTGTGAATAGAATCCAACTCACTCTTCATGGCACGCTCCCACTTGACATGATCCTCTGTCTGCATAGCCTCTTTGTAGCAAGAGGGCTCACCGGCATCTGTTAGCATAACAAAATCTAAACCTGGAACATATCTATCAGGTGGATATGAGACACGTGCAGAACGTCTCAATGGTTGTTGAACAGGAACATGTGCAGACTGATCTGAATGGACATTCTCTTGAACATCCCTATGTGCAGCATTTTTATGCATGCTAACCGGAGGACTAGTATCCTCAAACACCACTCTTCTCACTTCAACCTCCTTAATGGGCTGTTTATGCATCTTAGACTCATTAAAAATGACATCACTACTTCTGATCACTGACCGTGTTTCAGGATCCCATAAGCGATATCCAAATTGTCCTTCTCGACCATATCCAAGAAAAATGCATTTCTTTGACTTATGGTCCAACTTCTGTCTAAGATTCTTGGGTATATGAACATATGCTTCACACCCAAAAACTCGAAGATGATCATAATATGGTGGTTTCCCTGTCCATAACTCTTGTGCCACTTTCAGACCTTTGGCAGTACTAGGTGAAAGGTTAATCACATGAACTGCAATCAATACTGCTTCTGCCCAAAAACCTTGTGAGAGGTTTGCATGATGCAACATAGAGACTACTCTATCTTGAATAGTTCTATTCATCCTCTCAGCTACACCATTCTGTACTGGGGTATAAGGAGCTGTAAACTCTCTACGAATCCCTCTACACTGACAAAAAAGGCTGAATTCATGTGAGGTATACTCACCCCCATTATCTGAACGTAAAGTTTTTCAGTCTCAACTGAAGCAAGCCATTTTCTAAAAGTAGGGAATACATCATCCTTCGATTTGATAGGATATACCCAGACTTTTCTAGTAGCATCATCTATGAAAGTGACAAAGTAAAGAGAACCACCTAAGGACCTAGTGGGCATAGGACCACACACATCTGTATGAACAAGATCTAAAGGCTGAATTGAAGAGTCAATGTGCGTTTTATGCACATTTCTGGTTTGCTTTCCATATTGACAATGCTCACAAAATGAAAAATCAGAGAAAGATAACACAGGTAAGTAGCCAGAACGAGAAAGATTTTCCATTCCACTACGAGATATACGGCCCAAACGACCATGCCAAATACAAGCCATAGGCTGTTCAGTAACAGCTAACAAGTGTTCTTTCTGTGATACAAATAAAGGGTAAAGTGAGCCAACTTTCCTTCCTTTTGCAATAACCATATTGCCCTTTGATATACGAAAGGACTGAGCATAGAAGACCACCTTGTAACCAAGGTCATCAAGTTGACCAACTGACATCAAACTGCGTGATAACTGAGGTACATGACGTACATTATGCATAGTAAATTTTGAACCGTCAATGAACTGCACAACTACATCTCCAATCCCCACAACATCAAACTGGTAAGAGTCACCAAGTCTCACGGTACCAAGAGACTTTGCTGCATAATTAGAGAACCATTCTCTATGTGGTGTCACATGGAAAGAAGCACCAGAATCTAGCAGCCTGGTGTGGGAAAGAGAATCAACCATAAGTGCCTCAGATGGCACAGTACTATCAAGTGTCAACACATCAGCATCATCAGAAATAGCATTAATTTCTTCAATCTTCACAGTCGAAGTAGATGGTGCAGGTAACTGTTTAACATGCCCATCAACATTCTGTCCTTTACCTTTAGCATTCTTTAATGCATAACAGTCTTTCTTCATGTGTCCTTTCTTATGACAATAATGGCATTCAATATCCCTCTTCCTTGATTTACTTCTGCTCTTATTCTGTTGACCATTCTTTTCCTTGTTCTTGCTCCTTCCACGTTGTTGATTCTTTCCTTGGTAAGAATCACGAACATTATATGCATCTCCACTCTGAGTGCCAACCATAGATTTTCTACGAATCTCCTCACTCAAGAGTGCTCCACATATGTCATCATAGACGAGTTTACCACCTGGTGCACTATTGCTAATAGCTGTGCAAAATGTATCCCATGATGATGGCAGGGTGCATAACAGCAATACTGCTTTCATTTCATTGTCCATATCCATTTTCTGAGCCTGTAACTGGGAGAATATGGCATCAAACTCATTTAGATGAGCAGCAACACTATCTGTGCCCTTCATACGAAGGTCGTATAATTTTCTCATCAGATATACTTTATTTGATGCCGTCTCTTTTTCATATGTATTGCATAACTTCTTCCAAAGCTCCTCTGCACTTTCACAGTCTAATACTGTAAAGTAAACATTATCTGCAAGGTGCAAGCGAATGGTAGACCTGGCCATTTCATCTAACTCATCCCAATCATCTTCATCCATGTCAGCAGGCTTCTTTGAAATCCCATTTACTGGCTTTCATTGCCTTCTTTGAATCAGCACATCTTTAATCTGATTCTTCCATAGAGCAAAGTTTGTGCCATCAAATTTTCGGATCTCAAAATGGTCTTTGCCCTGCAAGTTATAGCTCCTCCTCGGAACGCTAGCACTAGACCCTGATCCACCGGATGTGCCTGAGACCTCTGATGCCATGATCGTAGAGAACTGAATAGAATGATAATGGAGCTAGAAGAGTCCAAACACCAACAAATAAGTGTATCAAGGAGTAAATCGACCACTATATAATTGACTAAACCAAAAATCTGGAAAAATTTTGCCAGAGTATCCTTTGCAAAATTAGCATATGACCAGTGTCAAAGTATCATAAAACTGCAAGTACTGACATGTCTACCTGCATAGTGAATCACTGACTCCACTGCATATAATCAGTTACCCAATAGAAGCCAACTAGGCTTATCGAGCACCTATGAACAACTATCATACATCTCCTATGGCGAGGCTGGGTAAGTCTTCCACCTGCATCACCGAAGAGACCCCGACATCTGGGTGTCTCCCAGTTAAGAAAACCTCACCACGACCCTCTTTATCAAACGTAAAAGGCTTTATGCAAAGAACGTAACCGCTATATCAATTCCCACATGGACGTACATAAGCGGTATCCACAAAAGCGTACATGGTGTGTATGTGCTCAATATATGCAGTAAAATGACACTAAAAGGCTGAATACACAGCCCAAAAACTAGCCAATAACACCTGCAAGTGTCTGTCAACTCTGATGTTTTAGGCTTTAAAAACCTGCATAAATTTGCAGCAACTGCTCCCACCAAAACTGAAAACCCCTCAAGAAACCTGTAGTTTTACGAGTGTGGCTGAAAATACAGCCCCAAAGGTTGATATTTATTGTCTGAGAAGTACAAGGAACACTCTTCTTGATGTTCTTGGACCTGTGTGAAGAGAACTACGTGCGAAAGTACTCCGAAATGGTTCCAAAAAACACCCCAAAATTGCTTCAGAAATAGGCTTTAAAAGCAAAAATGAAGCTTTGAGGGACCAAAACTTGTTCAAGGTAATGTCAACCTTAGTCTTTCCCCTTCTTCAAACACCACAAGAGTGTAGCTTAGTGGCAAGAGATTGCCACAGTTAAGCGAGCTCTGGGGGGAACAGTACTGGGATGGGTGACCTCCCGGGAAGTACCGGGAACCTCTATATTCCTTGATCGTTGAGGTCCTCCCTCGCGCGCAGCCAACGGCGCCAACGGTGACTTCGGTGACTCGGATGACAAGGTATGCCAAGGTCTATGCCTTGGTCGCCGCCTTAGTCGTAAGCCTTGGAGAAAGCCTGGGGGGGTGCTCGCTTCGCTCGCACAAAAGGAACAATGCTTTTTGCCTCGAACTGCTCTGATACCAGTGAAGTATTTCGATGGCGATGCACCGTGCTGCACTCTCCTTCTTGAGAGCTCCACGACGATATGCTCGGAGTTGAAAACCGAGCTCCTAATGCCGCACACAGTACTCCGCACAGAGGCTGTAGAATACGCAGAAAACAAAGTACACAGGGAGCACGAAGACAAACTTCTTAGGTCTTACAAATGCGGTCGAACTTACAGTCCGTGACTGACCAGGCCACCATATGTTTTATTAAAGAACATATACAAAGAAGTGTCCGATGGCCATTTGGCCTTTCACATGGACACTAACGGTAACAATACATACCATGTGTTGTGTGTCCACAAGGTCCATCATTGAGAAACTATTGTTCACCTATTTGTTTAGAGCATTTTAAAGTGCTCTTTTTCTTCCCAACTGTTGGAAAACAATGTCACATCAGTCCAAAATCCATTTAGGGCAGAAACCCTAATTTTGGTACTTAGTCATTTTTGGCACAAAAATGGGTAAATTTTTTATGAGCCTATCTTGTATAGATTGATGAGAGCTTTCCAATGGTATATGATATTCAGTCATCAGAGATCAGATTTGGGAGAAAACCCTAACCCTCATTTTCTGCTGATTTAGGGTTTTGACCTCATTTGATAGCTCTCGGCATAAGGATCATAAAAATGTTGTCAGATCATTCATCAGGCAGTCATAAGTGTGAAAAAGTAGCTCAAGAAGTTATTTTTAAAGTTAGCTAAAAGCAACTTTAAAAATAAAGCAAACTCACTTAAAAAAAAAGCAAAAGCAATTTAAAAAAGCGATGAGATTAAAATAAAGCGCTTTTTTGTGAGTTTTTGGCATGGAGCTTTAAAACCTATATAAGAGAAACTTAAAGTCACTTTTCAGTTATCACACACCAATTGGCAACGCCAGTTTTTGGTCCCTCAGTAGAGGTGGTGCTCTAGCACACATGGGGCAGCCATGGTGCACTCTAGGAGCATGTTGAGGAGCAACTATGGAGTTCTTCTTGGAGAAGAGTGTGCTCACACTCTTGCTTATGGAGAAGACTTACCTATCAGCAACTTGGTGGTGTGGATCAGCCATCTACATAATGTATTTGAAGATTGTCTTCTACATGAAGATTTTGGTGTACTTCAAAGACATTGGATGGAGGTTAACATAAGATTTGCATCTTATGTTAAGAATTCAAGTACATATTCTCTTTATGCACACAGGTACTACTTGGAGTTTATGGAGGCAGTGGCATCCATGTCAGGAGTCCTATTCGCCATATCTAAAGGAGAATCAGTACATGCATGCTACATGCACATTCGGATGAGATGTTAGAGAAGGTGTTTCTATATGAGTATGAGGATTTTTGTTGTCAACATGTTAGCATTCTTTGCTAATTCTGTACGTATGTGATCTTTCACACACACATCTGATTTAGGGTCTTCCATAGCCTAAATTCAGATTAGGGTTTGCTGAATATCAGTTTCACACTGATCTTTCCTCTTTCTGTCACTCATATTCACTCTTCTATAACCTATCAGGTCATACATCTCATACATATTCAAATTTCTGTCCTTACATCTGAATATTCTTGTAATTATGTACATACACTCATCCATCTATTTCTGTTCACATAGAGTGCTTGAGAGTTTTGCTCCCACATTGTAATTTGACATTTGTATATATGATAGTGTGAGTAAGCAGTGGCTTTCGTAACACTTTACACATGTTGTCTAATCTTTCTCTATCTTTGTCTCATCATTTATATGATTAAGTGTGGTATGTTCATGTTTTGTCAATATTGGAGGATTGCTAGAATCTGTGTTGTAGATCCTATGGAACTATGGACATGTGGTATTAGTTATGGGCCTACTAAATTTCCAACATTTGGTATCAGAGCATTCTCAGAGTCCCAGGTTCCCATACTCCCAGGTTTACAACATATGATTTAAGAGCATCTTCTAACATTTGACATACACACTTAATCTAGATGAGTAGAGATTTGAGAATTAGACAATTCAGTCACATGTTTATTTATCAGTGCGGAGTATGAAGTTGATGATCTGTTAACAGCCGAATACTTTTTGAGAGTATGAAAATACTTTACAGAAGTATTGTTTGAAGACCAAGACTTGATGAAGAGAAGGCTACTTCAAATTCAAGGAAGAACAAATGGTTTGGCGAAGATGAAGGAACCAAATCAACATCAAATCAAAGGTATTAGTTTCTACTATCAGATTATCATTTGCAGGTCATATCTTACAAGAGCAATTATGAAGAGATTTGAAGGATTGGAGAAGTGCTTTTATAAACTTTCATCTTTTGAAAGTAAAAGCATTAGCTACATCAAAACAAGTATCTAGAGGTTGTTCTTCACAGTTTTGATAAATCTCTTTCATGGCAAGAAAGCTCATCTAAGAAGACAAATTTGGAGATTAGATGAGTTTTGTTCTCAGCCAACCTTGTGTTGTAAGTTGGTTGGAAGTTTTTTTATCTAGGTACAGAATTTGATCTAGGTAACTAGAAAGGTAATTCAGCATTCAGCCAAAAGGTTGGTGAATTCAGTCATATCAGTCACATTTGACGCAGAGTTTTTCAGAGATATGAGGAGATGGTAAAACATGATTCTATGTTCACTTCCATTTATATACCATGTTTGTTTTGTCTCTTTCTCTTAGCACTAGAAGAAGAGAAAAATTCATTTGAAGAAGTTAAGAGTGCTCGCTACTTCAAGATGAAGAGAACAAAAGGTATGGAAGAGAAGTTTGAAGATGTTGACATGATCAGGTGGAAGAAAGATGCATAAGAAGAAGGTCCAACAATTCATCTGATTTAGGGTCTTCCATAGCCTAAATTCAGATTAGGGTTGGCTGAATATCAGTTTCACATTGATCTTTCCTCTTTCTGTCACTCATATTCACTCTTCTACAACCTATCGTGTCATACATCTCATACATATTCAGATTTCTGTCCTTACATCTGAATATTCTTGTAATTTTGTACATACACTCATCCATCTATTTCCCCTACCAATGGTCTCCTTAGACTGCAAGAGTAACATCGTGAAAAGTCAAATACATGTGAAGCCACACCTAGTGGCATTGTAGAGCATCCCAAGAGGAATGTCCTCTCCGACAGTTCCACACAACAAATCATCAGCATGACCTAATAGATTCTTGGGTTAGATTCTCGAGGTCATGTGTCCATGCCCATAATCTTCAAAATCCCATGAATATGTGTCAAAGGAATACCTCCTAGATCTGATACATGAGAAGTTTCTCATATGCTCGGATCACATCGTCCTACATAGAATGGTTCCTAGAGTCCCCAGAAGCTCCTACTCTAAGGCCTAAATCATCCCGCTCCAACAAAAGCCACATGTACATGTCCATTACATTGATTGGGTATCGTTCGGGTCCACCTCTCATTCCTCACATCACTCTTAGGGTTCTGGGAAGGAATGGAGTGGCAACGACCCAATGGAAAAAAAGCGAAGGCTTGTATGCAAAAGATGCCTCTTTACTCATAGATGGAAAAGAGTCCTCTCCTAACACAACCCATGTGAATCAATACTAAATAGGAAAAGTGGTTGTCCCTCCAATTGGGGCTGAATTTTACTCCAGAGCTTGCTGAAAAGTGATAACTTGAGAAAAATCTTCCATGGTGAAGGCTTAGGTGGGTGTCTGAATAGAAGAGGCTTGGGGAATCTTATCTTAACCTTGTTCCAAATTAGAAAGATATTCGTGTAAAAACATGCTATTTTTAATCTAATAGATGCTTTTTTTTAATGCCCAAAATGTTGGGGATAAAGGACCCAACGGATCTCCTTTTCTATATTTAGACTCTTCAATTCGAAAGCTCTCTCCGAGAGCATTCCATACATATCGTCTTTATAATGTTTGGACCCCAAATTGAGAAGTTATAGGCATTTACATTATTTTTATGACTTTTGGTCATTGGCCACGTGTGAACATGCCCAAATGACTTAAAAGTTACTTATCACAGACTTGGTCCCAAATCTCTTATAACTTGATAGAGAATTCTTCAACTTCAGCTTCTTCATCTTCTTCTCCAAATTTTTGTGTAGGTTTCTCTCTACTTTCTCTCCCCTCATACAAGAGCCCACTCCCTTGGTGTTTGGAGCAATTGAGCAAATCACCACATAGCTCTCCGCAACCTCTCTCTACTAGTATCAGAGCTTTGAGCAATTCCATCACAGCAAAGTTGCTTCAAATGCTTTTCTACTTCAGCCTATGCTAACTTGAAAGTCTTTTTTGCATTTGAGAAAATTTCATTGCGAAAAACCTTCATTTTTCGCGATAAAAGTGTTGTTTTTGGAGAATTACTTCAACCCATATCAAAGCTAAAGGAAATTTTGAGCCTTTCAAAGAGTCTCATCGTAGAGATCTCTTCTACTGTCCTTCTAATATTCCCACATGCCATTTTCAGCATCCACAATATTGATTCTTCATTTACAAGTCCTTTGTTGGAGAAATTCTCCCTCATATATGTGGGAGTACATATATATAGATTCAAGAAGTACATACTTGTTGGAAACTTATTACAACATGTTATTTCTCTACTTTTACAGGTCATATTGTTTGTCATATTGCTTTTTATATTGCTAGAAAACTTGAGCCTTTTGTGAAAACAAGCACCCATTGACTTTGTTTTGCATTTATGTATGTTGTTTGTCGTTGAAAAACAACAAATTTATTGTTTTTGATGCAATTACAGCTTGCTCAAATTTTCTGAAATTTTTCGCAAAAAAAATCAAAAATTGGTTTTTGCAAGTTTTTGGGCTTAATTTCTTGGCTATAGCCTTGTCAAGTGATTGCACATAAGATAGCAGGTGAATTTTACCTTTTTTTTGTGAAATTCTGAAGCTTTCAATGTGCAAACATGGCTTCTACCTCCTCTTTTGAGACCAAGAGATTTGAGGATAGTAGTTTTGATTTATGGAAAGCGAGAATGTTGGGCATCCTCTTTCTTAAAGATTGTGAAGGGGCTCTTGAGGAAGTCAAGCCTGAAGATATGACAGATTAAGCATGGACGAACCTAAACAAGATCTATGAAGATATGACAGATTAAGCATGGCCATCACTTAAAGATGTATGAGATGAAATATGGATCTGAAGGACCTTGCAAATGCTTTCGAGGTATGGGAGAAGCTTAAGGCCACCTATGAAAATACCATGCCTGTAAATTAAGTGCATCTTATGTGTAAGCTATAGTGTGTATGCAGCTTGATGAGTCAAAAATTGGAGTTGAGTGTTTATCTTCGTCTACAAGTACACTCTCGCAATTGAACGACTCCGGATTACCTACATTTGATGATAAGATTAACACCATCTTTTTGTTGATGACCTTACATGATTTATGGGAAACATTGGTTGTTTCACTTTCGAATAACCCCAATCTTACCTTTGATGGTGTAAAGGGTTCTATTATGAATGATCAAATCGTGAGGAAAACAAGTGGAGAGGGCAATGGTTAAGACAATGTTGCTAGAGGAAGTACAAAAAAGAAAAGTGGAAATGTATAGAGGAATAGGAGTAAAGGCAAAGGCAAGGCTGAAGTGACTTGTTACCAATGTGGTAGGAAAGATCAAAAGAAGCCTGATTGCAGATACTACAAAGCTGAACTAAAAAGAAAGAAGAACATAGGTGACAAGAAGAAAAAGGACACCAAGAATGAAGCGCATGACAACTCAAAGGATAAGGACAAAGAGAAGGCCAATGTGGCCTCTAGTATCGTAGTTAAGGAGCTAACAAATGCAAAAGATATTCTTTGTGCTACTATGGTAACAGATCACACCAAAGTTAATGATGCTTTTGTTAATATTCATGCACACGATATACAAATCACAAAGAGGGGCCTAATTGATGACTTGCTTATTGTGAATGATGCTCTGTCACAAACATGGATTGTGGTTTCAAGTGCATCGTGCCATGTTACTCTTATTAAGGAGTATTTTACTACCTTTCATGTAGGAAATGATGGACATGTATATCTTGGAAATAACCAAGCTTGTTTTATTGAAGGTATTTACTATTGGCACAATGCATCTCACTGTAGATGGCACTAATGAGCTTGTTTTGCATGATGTAAGGTATCTACCAAGCATCAAGAAAAGCCTATTGTCTGTTGGACAAATGGATATGCATGGATATAATACCCTCTTTGAGAAGGGGTCATGGAAGCTTATCAAAGGCTCTAGGCTGATTGTTAAAGGTACAAAGAAAGGGACCCTTTATTGCTTGCATGGTAAAGCCTTGCAAGGCAAGTTTATTGCTTTGGTTGAAATCCATTCACATATGGAATTATGGCATAGAAGGCTCGGCCACATGAGCCAAAAAAGCCTTGATAAACTATGTAATTTGGACAAGTTTGATGTTAAAGGCTAAAAACTTGATTTTTGTAATGAATATCAATATGATAAGCAAGTAAAGAATTCCTACTACTCTGGTGTCTCTCGTAAGTCTAATGTGCTTGATCTTATTCATTCTGATGTTAGTAGCATGCCCACCAAATCTATGGGGGGTGCTCTTTAATTTGTTTCTTTTGTTGATAACCACTCTAGGAAGCTTTGGATATATTTGTTAAAATCTAAAGGTGGCTTACATGAGGAAGTATATGTCTTTCAATAATATGTCTTTTGTGCAAAAAAGGCATGAAAACAAAGTGTGGAGGTTGAAAAAGGCATTATATGGTTTGAAGCAAACACCACGTGTTTGGTATGAAAAGATCCATGCCTACTTGCTAATACATAGTTTTAAGAATTGTCCAACTGAGAGCACCTTATAAGTTTAGCATGCAAATGATGTACTTCTAGTCATTGTTGTATAAATTGCTTACATGCTACTCACTCCTCCTAATGAGAAGCATATTGCTGAATTTAAGGGTGATTTGCATGCCTTTCTCGAAATATCAAATTTGAGGCATTTACATCATTATTTAGGCATTCAATTTATGCAAGTTGATGGGGAAAGACCTGTGCGCCAAACAAAATATATTGACACATTATTACAGCACTTTGGCCTTGACGATTACAAAACTATTGCCACTCCCATGGAAACAGGTTTACAATTGAGTCTCCATGATGTTGAAGATGCATTTGATGTTGTTTTTATTAGGAGGTTGTTGGATGCTTGATTTACTTATGCATAACTCCATCTCATATTTAGTTTGTTGTCTCTCAAATGAGCAGGTTTATGCATTGGCCAGGTGTAAAGCATCGGACGGCAGTTAAGGACATCTTTTGCTACTTGTGTGGTACCCAGCTACTTGGATTGTTTTATCCCAAGGGGGAATCATTACTTCCATAATTACATGCTTTTTCTAACTCAACTCAGCTTGATGCTATGACACTCGTATGACCACCAATGGTTTTTGCTTCATGCTTGGTAGCTCATGCATATCTTGGTTGAGCAAGAAGCCGCCTATTGTGGCCACTTCTAGTTGTGAGGCTGAGTATAGGCTTTCACAGTGACTATTAAGTGTGTGTTGCTCAAATGCCTTCTAGCTGATTTGGGTGTTGATTAGTCTTCCGCCTCCACCATCTTTACTTACAATCAGAGAACATTGGCGAATGCAAGGAACCCGATGTCATGTGCCCACACAATGCACATTGAGGTGCACTATCATTATGCAAGGGAAAGGTTCTTTGTTGGAGAGATCAGTGTGGCTTATGTGCCCACACAAGATAATGTTGCACACCGAGGGAGAAGTTTGAAGCTTTCCACAAAGCTTTGGGCTTACTTCCTTTTGTGGATTGATTTCTTTCCACATAGTTGTGCACTTCCTTGTACATGAGTGCAAGCTTCTTGTTCAACACATCACTCCCAAGAGGGATTTGGGAATATATTTTGGTAGTGATGTGTGTGAACACACTTAAGATTATCGGGGCACTTTTGTCCCTCTTTATGAGGTTTTTTCACAAAGACTCTCCCGAGGGAGAAGTTTGAAGCTTTCCTCAAAGCTTTTGGCTTACTTCCTTTTGTGGATTGATTTCTTTCCATATAGTTGTGTACTTCCTTATACATGACTACAAGCTCCTTTTTCAAAGCATCACTCCTAGGGAGGGATTTGTTGATAGTGATGTGTGTGAACACACTTAGGACTATCAAGGCACTTTTTTCCCTTTTTAGGAGGTTTTTTTACTCGGCTTGTATATACACCAACCCTAACAAGTCACTCATCTTTGCACATTCACTTGATAATACATTCAGTATTGTGTTGTGCTCCAAGCTTTTTCTTCCTTGTGTTGTCCGTGTGCTACCGTAGGCCTCAAACTCCAACACAAAATGCTCACCAAATTACTTCAACTATACATGCACATGATAGAATGGATCTGTGGGCTTCTTTCACGAGTGTAGAGCTTGTCATACTAGTACTTTGAAATTTCAAGTGTAGAGCATCATTGCTCACTGGTTTTTCTCACAATCACTCTTCTCTATGAGCTTCTAAGTTATTACTACAAAACCATCCAAAAAGCAAAGATTAATGCTTTCTATGATCAAGGACCAAAGAAAATGCAAGCACCCACACATTCCAAAATTCAGATAGATTAAACTTCATAAAGTGCAAACTCAAAGAATCAAACTATCTCAATACCAATCATACATGTTTACATATTTCCCATATGCCTCAGCCATATATGCACATGAAGAAAGTTTTTCCTTCAGATGTATCATCATTGTACTCTTATAGCATTTATTTTCACTCTTGTCTATCCTACTTTGTATATCCCATAGACTTTAGTTTCTATGATCTTTCTATAATTGTATGACTTCTTTAAGAGCGAATGTGGCCCATGGTAATATGTTAACACCTCTCTCTCTCTCTCTCTCTCTCTCTCTCTCTCTCTCTCTCTCTCTCTCTCTCTCTCTCTCTCTCTCTCTCTCTCTCTCTCTCTCTCTCTCTCTCTCTCTCTCTCTCTCTCTCTCTCTCTCTCTCTCTCTCTCTCTCTCTCTCTCTCTCTCTCTCTCTCTCTCTCGGCGTTCCACTGAACACACAGGATTGCAAAGTGAGCACCTTACATATACTGCCTCCGCTATAACTCCGTTGATTGCACTTGATTTCACGTCTTCGATCGGGCTATAGGGGAGGGTTTCTCAAAGGAGGGGACGAGGAACACCATTGTACCCATCCAAAAATCTGGCGATACCCTAAACCCAAGGAATTACAAGACTATCATGATTGGTCACACCATGGCGAAGCTTTATGGGGAGGTTCTCGAGGTAGAGCTAAGTTCATATGCGGAGAGGGAGGGGCTATGAACATGTAAGGTTCCAACCGGCTTTCTCCACTATTGATCACATCTTCTACAACACAAAACTCATCTCATCTTCAAATTTGACTTCTTAGACGAGCTTTCTTGCCATGAAAGAGATCTATCAAAACTCATCTAATCTCCTTGTTCTTGACAGTTTTGATGTAGCTAATGCTTTTACTTTAAAAAAATGAATGCACTTCTTCAATCCTTCAAATCTCTTCATAACTTCTCTTCTAAGATATGACCTGTAAATGATAATCTGATAGTAGAAATTAATACCTATGATTTGATGTTGATCTGGTTCCTTCATCTTCTCCAAACCATTGTTTTTCCTTGAATTTGAAGTAGCCTTCTCTTCATCAAGTCTTGGTCTTCAAACAATACTTCTGTAAAGTATTTTCATACTCTTCCAAAAGTATTTGGCTGCTAACAGATCATGAACTTCATACTCCACTGATGAATAAACATGTGCCTGAATTGTTTAATTCTCAAATCTCTACTCATCTAGATTAAGTGTGTGTGTCAAATGTTAGAAGATGCTCTTAAATCATATGTTGTAAACCTGGAAGTCTGAAACCTGGGAATCTAAGAGCCTGAATGCTCTCATACCAAATGTTGGAAATTTAGTAGGCCCATAACTAATACCACATGTCCATGGTTCCATAGGTCCATGATTTACAACACAGATTCCAACAATCTTCCAATATTGACGAAACATGAACATACCACACTTAATCATACAAATGATGAGACAAAGCTAGAGAGAGATTAGACAACATGTGTAAAGTGTTACGTAAGCCACTGCTTATTCACACTATCATATATACAAATGTCAATTTACAATGTGGGAGCAAAACTCTCAACCACTCTATGTGAATAGAAATAAATGGAAGTGTATTGACAAAATTTACAAGAATATTCAAATGTAGGAACAAAAATCTGAATATGTATGAGATGTGTGACCATCATGATAGGTTGTAGAAGAGTGAATATGAGTGACAGAAAGAGGAGGGATCAGTGTGAAACTGATATTAAGCAAACCCTGATCTGAATTTAAGCTATGGAAGACCCTAAATCAGATGTGTGTGAGAAAGATCACATACTTCTAGAATTAGCATTGAATGCTATGGAAACACCTCTAACATCTCATTCGAATGTGCATGTAGCATGCATGTAATGATTCTCCTTTAGATATGCCGAATAGGACTCCTGATATGGATGCAGCTGCCTCCATAAGCTCCAAGTAGTACCTGTGTGCATAAAGAGAATATGTACCTGAATTCTTAACATAAGATGCAAATCTTATGTTAAGCTCCATCCAATGTCTTTGAAGTACACCGAAATCTTCATGTAGAAGACAATCTTCAAATACATTATGTAAATGGCTGATCCACACCACCAAACCAAGCTGCTGATGGGCAAGTCCTCTCTATAAGCCAGAGTGTGAGCTCACTCTTCTCCAAGAAGAACTCCATAGCTTCTCCTCAACATGCTCCTAGAGTGCACCATGGCTTCCCCATGTGTGCTAGAGCACCACCTCTACTGAGGGACCAAGAACTGGCATTGCCAATTGGTGTGTGATATCTAAAAGTGACCCCAAAGAGCTTCTTATATAGCCTCCAAAGCTCATGTGATAAATCTTCCACGAATAAAGCACTTTTAGCAGAAAATCTGATCGCTAGGATTCAATAAAGCTATCGTTGGTTTTTTTAAAGAGCTATTGCTTTATTTTAAAGTGCTTTTGAGTTATTTTTAAAGTTGCCCTCCTTCCTCTCTCCCTCTCCCTCTCCCTCTCCCTCTCCCTCCCTCCCTCCCTCCCTCCCTCCCTCCCTCCCTCCCTCCCTCCCTCCCTCCCTCCCTCCCTCCCTCCCTCCCTCCCTCTCTCTCTCTCTCTCTCTCTCTCTCTCTCTCTCTCTCTCTCTCTCTCTCTCTCTCTCTCTCTCTCTCTCTCTCTCTCTCTCTCTCTCTCTCTCTCTCTCTCTCTCTAATAAAAGTTGCTACTCTTTTCTTTCAAGAAAGGAAGGGAAAAAGGAGATGTGTTATGTTTCTACCCTTTCCAAGTTATGCTTGCATGATTCATTTTTTACAAAGAAATAAGGACCCATTATGTTCCATAATTACTTTGTCAATACTTGAGGAGAAAACTGAAATATAAGATTTAAGACTCCCATTCAAGCTATGATTTGTTTAGTATTTGGTTCTCCCTGCTAACATTAGATTCTAGAACAAGGAATGTCCTTTTTCCTAGAAACATTTATAATCTTAATAAGAAGATAATTATGCTCTGTTAGCTATTTTATGACAAAAAAGCAGAAGCATGGATGATAAACTTGAAATGGGAAATATATACCTTCCCCTCAGGTTGAGTTTCATCTGAAGGGCTGAACTGAGATGAATAATGATTGGGATTGTATACAGATCCACCCAAAACTTCATCACTATGTGATGAATGGCGACTTGACCGAGGACTAGAAATTGGACTGAAGAGGCCAAAAGTCCCTACTCTTCCAAAGTTTCCTTCAGCTGACAATGCATGATACTGTCTCTGATCTTCTATGCCCATCCTATACATTTTGAGCCATACAAAAGCCGAAACGAACCTCACTATAAAGCCTGATATCTGCATCAAAAGTACTACATTGAGGGAGAAGGCAGTAAATTTTCCTGGATAAGCTCCAGATGGGGCATGCCTGCATGACAAAGGAAAGATGATGCTTTTATATTTCTGATGCCATAGAGATAATATCAGATATTTCAGCTCACCTGATTTCCACTGAAAACAAGATAAGCCAAATTACATCAAATATGAGTGAAAACATCAATAAGACTGCATATATTCTGGTGAGGACCTGGCTTCGGCTTTCAATAGCAACAAGAGCCAAGAGAGAGAAAGCCAAATTCGCCAATAAAAGCCCAACATATGAGACACCCAATGAACCAATCAAAGAGCATCCAACCTGAAGCAGAAGAGTTGTCACTTCACAAGGAAATCCATAGGCGTTTCAAGAAAAGGAAATCCATCTTTGTACATTTTTAGAAATGATATTGCATTTCAACGCCAATGATCTCTAGATAAGTTATATATATTTCTCAAAAATAGACTGGACGGATTTACATGATTGTAGATATGCAAAATCAATGGATAGAATATCTTACGAAATCAATGCACAGGATATCTTCTACAATGACCCTCGTAATGAAGAGAAACTTTGCATTTCAAGGACTACTAAACTGATTGTGAATTTCCTTCGGACCTTAATATACTTCTATTACAAAAGCATGGGAAAATGTGAATGCACTTTATGTGGTTTACTATGTAAGATTATTCCGGCAAATGTGTCAGCGTCAGCACCTTTGGTGTAGCAAGCTATGGTTACTTCTTAACAATCAATCAGAATAAAGGTAATTCATTAAGATTTGCAAACTGTGTCCGTACAAAGGAGTGGGAGGGAAAAATAGTTTTCGATATAATATGATGGAAAAATGCATCAGTTGTCCTTGCTTAAGCCCAGCACGTTGTACACCTGATTAGTTATCATGATATGAATACATAACGATATGTGACTCATTCACAGAGCTATACTAGACCTGTATATATAGAAGAATGACAGCAAGAGATTGTAGATTTTCATAATATTGAAACCATGCTCCGATCCTCGCCCGACCAACTACCCACAGCATAGTCTTCTGTTAGATAACGGTTGAATGCATTATGATCATCTCGTTGGATCAATAACTGACGGAGAGATGTGATAGCTCGAGAAAGAGATATGTAATCCCAGCGCCCATCATCAATTTTCTAGTGCTCTAAGATCGGGCTTCACTCCTGCCGTATGCATATCCATAACAACTTGCTTTTAGAACGTACAGCGGGCATCCAAAACCTCCAACAGTCTAGTGAAATGTAGCAGAAAGAATTTGCAGAGCGCATCATCTCATTCATCACGCGTTATCCTCAAAACCCCGGAAGTTTGATGAGATATTGTGGCAGCAACACAAAAGGAAACGATGACCGTTGAAAACCCGCAGTTAGATTTGAAAAAATGACGAAGTCAAGAGGACAACTTCCCTATCTCACTCTCTGAACCTCTCTCGAAATCTTTTGGGACGGTCAGCTAGGAGGTCGCGACTCGCAGCTCACCGGAGCCTTCTGCTCAACGCAAAACTATGTCACCAGACTCACCACGTTCTGCTTTGACAGATACGAAAATGTTTGCAGATTAGTATTCATAATTCGTATAAGAAGTAGCTGTCCCCCCAACGTTCATGGACATAACGACTTCAAAAATGTGAAGCTTAAGCCTCTCGCTTTTTTTTTTTCTTTTTTTTTCTTTTTTTTTTATAAATAGAGGTTTGGCCAAGGCCTATTCCCTCAGGCTTTAACTTTGAAATTGCAATTATACAAGGACGGGCATAGTACTCATGGAACCCCCCTTATCCCACAAGAATAGGGGTTTACAAAGCTAGGTTAAACTACAGTCACAACTATCGCAGAGAAGAACATGCGGTGGCACAGCCACAAGATAAATCATTCCAAGTTAACATGTCCCTTACATGTAGTCTGTGGGGGTTGAACCCTCACCCCCGCCTCAAGAGGTAAGCGGCCCAACCACCCAGTCAGCGGCCTGGGACAAGCCTCTAGCTTTTTCTTCAAAGAAGTAATAAAGAATTCGAGTACAATGATGTGAGATTCCTTCCAAGATAAAGAAGTATGGCAAAGTACTCCTACTTCTAGTGAAGGTAGAGGGTTCGAGTCTCGCCCATCGTGCATTGTACATGAGGGTGCCAATCAAGGACCACAAACATCACTATGAACCCCAAGGTATAGGCAACTATGAAAAGATGGTGTCTCCATAGGCTTCACTAGTTAATTAGAGTCCCTCCTCCATAGGACCACAAACATCACTATGAACCCCAAGGTATGGGTAACTATGAAAAGATGGTGTCTCCATAGGACCACAAACATTATTATGAATAAGATGTAATTCATACTTAATTCCTATTGTACCATCTTTGGAAAAGGAAGAGAGTTGCATCTTGTCCAAAACAGAACCCTCAGGCATTTCTAAAATGTGCCTCAGGTTAGCAAAGACGATGCCACATCATATTTTTAGAGGCATGACAAACTAGATAAATTCATAACTACGAGAGGGAACATACATATGGAATGACAATGCCATTCCACCCCACCCTAGCAACCATCTTGTAAATGTCTATTATAGTGGAAAACAAACTTGTAAATGTCTACTGTCTCCCATCAACACCTAACTTCCAACCTATCACTCTTATTAACATCATCCAATTGACCTTGGTCCATAAAATATGATGCAACCTGATTAGATTAATAATATGAAATTCAAGTGCGAAATGACAAGCTAACTCAATTTGACCATTACTCAATAGAGATAATAAACCATACAAAACAAAATCAAAATCCCATAAGAAAAATGATTACAAATGCTTCTAAAGCTCAAATGATAGACTTGCCCTCATACCACTCTAAGTGTTCCCAACCTTGATGATTCTCACAAGAAATATTTTTAAACTAAACTATATGTATGTCCTATGCAAATACATCATTGTTGTTCACATATAAGAAGTTCTTGATAATAGAATGCAACTTCTACATTCTATTTGAAAGAGTCCACAGTGACACTAGAATGCAAACTCTTGCTTTTTCTTCTCCTTAGTTTGCCCCATGAAATTCAAAAGCATTCCTTTTTTAGATTAAGATAATCAATGAATTTCAATCTTCCTCATTGGTCTTTAATCATCATCCTCATAACAAAACATAGATACTCCAACAAGTGAGATTTATCTCTATCTCTTTCAATCTAGGCAATATAAAAGATAAACTCAATCTAGAGTTACTTCCTCTAGGATCAAGCTAGGGTTACTTCCTCTAGGAGCAAGCTAGAGTTGCTTCCTCTAGGGACAAATCCCTACTATAATTGTCATGATAGAATTCATTCCATTAAAGTAATTATCTAAATTTTCTACACAAGTGAAATTTTACCCACTTTCTCTTTTCCTTAAAAGTTACCATGAATGAATAATCCTACATTCATTTCTTAGGTATGTATCATCATATCCATACATAATAAAATAATCGATAAGATCTATGAAAATAAAATCTCTCAAATCTTTTCAAACTATTGTGCTTAGGAGATATTCTCATTTTAGCTCAATGAAAAATGATATTCAAGGATGACGAGTCCTATCTATATGCATAGAAGATTGTTCAAAGGAAAGTTGTATCCACCATTCCATACCAGTGGATCCTCCTTCCAATCCATGTGTCACATCCTCACTAAACCTAATATGAATTCCACATTTAAGATGGAAACTCCATGAAATCCAATAAAATGGATTTTAATACATGCCTTTAAACTTCAAAAGAAATTATTTACTCATAGATATTTGTATTTCATCATAATCTTAGCATTAGGTACCAAAATAGAATCTAGATAATTCTCATGATATTTTCTCTTGATCATTGGTCACATTCTTGTGTTTCCTTTAATCCCCCTTTATATTTATGAATAAGTTATATCTTTAAGTACTCCAATATATCTTCTTTAGGATCTTTTCTCTGAGCCACAAAGCTAATGCCTATGGACTTGATAACCACTTGAAACCATAAGCTCCCATGGATGCTTCCTCATGAAACCCATGTCATGGATCCCTTCTTATTGGTTTCCTTAATGGTTAAGCAGTGTATGCTTTACCATTTTAATCAAGTGATATTATAGAATAAGCTTTGATACTTCTTGTAATATCCCATATGTTGACAAACATGGTCTACAACTAATAACATGAGTGGAAATCTACGATGGATGAAAATACACAAGAAACAACATAATGTTGAAATGAAATAGAAATGAGAAACTTACATAAGAAGCATGCAGCTTGAACCTTAAGGAGAGAGCCTCATGGTAGTGCATGAGTGAATGAAGAGAGGGGAAGTGATGCCCTCTTCATATAGAGTAGAGGGCAAAGTACCTCCTATGTGGGATAATTTGAGCTTGCATGAGTTCAGAGGTTCAAGATGCATGTGGGCTTATATGAATGCATGTGGATACAAAAGGGTAGAGCATGGATATCTGAACACCTGCTTTCCATGTGATGAACCTTTTTGTTTTTAATGTGGGAAACTAGTGATATATGGCATCAATTAGTACATTCGGTTTTTGGATCTAAGGACATATGGGATCCTTAGACATAGCGGTATCCAAGTGGCTTTGTATCCATGGACATATGGAATCCATGTGGTTTTGTATCCATGGGCATATGGAATCCATGGCGGTGGGACATCTGGCATCCTTGGGACCTAGGGACACTTGGGATCCCTAGACATTTGTTTGAACATATGGGGTTCAAGTGGTTTTGTCGAGATCTAGGGACATATGGGATCCCTAGACATAGATAGGATATTTTACAACATGGGATAGGTAGTGCTTGTGTTTCCCTATTTGCACTTTGCTAACGTACCTTTATTTGGATCCATTGATGGAATCTTTGTTTTAGTCCTCTTTTCTTCTTTCTTGTTGTTGATGAGGTCCTTCTTGTTTGTTGGTTGTATGCTCCCTTCAATTATCTTTTTTGTTGAAGTGTGTTTCTGATGTTGCTTTGGGTGCACTTTAAGTGCCATATTCGTGAGAGAATAGATGAGAGATACATACATGATGTGTGAGAGAAAGTATTCATGGGGTATTTATCTTTGACATTTTACATATGGCATTGGAAAGGTCCTACCTTCTTTAAGAAGGCGTTGCCTAATCCCTTACAAAGAATCCTTTGATATATGGTCATTTAGTTATACAAATATATCACCAAGCTACATTCACATACAATTGATAGAGTAAATATTTAGTGATGTAGGATGATGCCTCTAAGAATAATCTGCCTTCCATTGGATTTTTTTAACACACTTTGGTTTCTTAAAATTAGGCTGAAATTCAAGTAGCTACTCGCAAATATTGCATGCCAAATTGGTTCCCTCTATCATGGTGCAAAATAGCTCTATCTTTGCAGTTTGTTGCACTAGAGTTGTATTACATGGTTAAAATTCCAAGCCCTTTATCTCTTAATCAATGATTAGCTATAATTGTGTCCCGCAGCTCATATGAATGTGAAAGGCTCAAAAACTTCTTGTTACATGTGAGATCATTGCTTACTCATGGCATGTGTTTGTCTGAACAAGTTCCTACACTCAAATCAGTACACATCTTTGGTTGTGGTAGTGGAGAGTCATGACAAAAATCATTTTTAGTCGAACAAGGTGAAAGGTGTGAATTGATTACACTCTTTTGACTTTTTACAAACATGGAATGACCTAGAGCATTTCAAACTTGGAACAAAGGCTCTAGAGCTACTACTTTTGGCCCCATGTACTACCATGTGTTGTGTTCTCGTGTCCCTAGTAGATTGATGAAGAGTCTCCCACATTGAAGTTGAAGTGGATGGTGTTGGTGTACGAGGCCAAGTCCAAGCTAGAGGGAGTAGGCACAGAAGGTGTGAAGGTATGTAAAACATGGAAACAATGGTGTGCGTGGAGATAACTGGTAATGTAATAACTCAAAACGATAATGTTCATCACTACACTTGGTACATAAGAAACCCAATTTTGTAATTGTACACTCCATTTTTTGCAAGTTGAGGTGTCTTCAACCTTGAAGATCTTAGGGAGAATCTAGATACCATTTTTCATAGTTTTTGGAGCTCGTTAGGTTCCCCAAATTAGCTCTAGAACCTATTTTTTAACTATGTCAGACATTGTGTTTAAAATTGGTCAAAGCTAGTAGAAAAACTATAAAGAGAGCTACAGAGCTCATTTCAAAGGTTAGAATCTTTGAAGTTGGTGTTAGTTAGTCATTTTGGGAAAGCAAGTTTGTATTGTGATTGAGAACTCTTGAATGAAAATAATCTTCTTCCATTGCTAATACTCTTCATCTCCTCCTTGTGTGACTGTGCATATTGCCATATTATCCTCACATCTCCATGGGTTTACGTTATGAGGTGAAGTTATTTTACATGGTACTCATCTTTGTCTAGAGTGACACTGTTGGCACTCAAGGTCAGGCATGAGGCGCGGGAACACATCGAAGAAGTGGACCCACAAGAATAGGGAGCATGTAGGGAGCTCCAAGAAGTATATGTCAAATTTTTAGAAGAAATCCCTATAAAAACAGTGATTTTGATCACTAAAGACCATTGTAAATATCATTTCACATTTTTGCAACTCTATTTTGTGCAAGTCAAGGAGTCCCCAAGCTTTAGGAGCCTAATTAGAACTCATGTTTTGGATCTCATAATTTTCAGAGCTCATTTGAGCCATCAAATGGCACCAGGAACTTAATCTTTTACTAAGCCAACCATTAGGTGTGAAACCGACCAAAATTAGTCAAAAAACTATAAAAAGAGCTAAAAAGCTCATTTTTGGGGTTAGAAAGTTAGAGAAAGAGCTTCTTAAAGAGTGTAATTGAGCTACTGAGTATCGAATCTTCCATTGTTCCTATCTTTGTTATCTTGCCTTGTGTGCATGTGTGTATGTGCTTGTCACTCACATTTGCTCCCCACAATTGCTCACGATCTTCATATCCTCCTCACGTCTCCGTGGATTGACAAGTAAAAGAGGTGGTGCTCACACTTGGGCTACACCAAATTTTGGTGCCATTGCCAGGGAGCGTTGCTCAAGGACGAGCGTTGTGATGGTAAGATCATAGATTTGTCACATTGGAAGGTTAAAAATAGATATTTTTTGTTTATTTTTTCATTTTTTTTCTCCACCTTCATCATCATCACCATCTTCTCCCATCTTCATCTTCACAAGAATTTTTCATTTTTGACTATAGAGTCCCTATTTTCACCTCATTTCTCATTCGTGGTTGTGTGAGAGAGACAGAGAGAGTACTTATGTGTGCATGTCTATGTGATTTTTGCAATCATATGCACGTACAGAGCTTGTCACCAACCTAAGCACGACACACATGCACTCAATGCTCAAATTTGAAGTTCTTGTCAAAACTCTCAAAAAATCACGACTTTGTGGAAAATTCAAGTTTTTTTCGAGCATCGCGATTGCCTTAGTATTGGAGATCCCAGCTAAAATCATTTAGAAAATTGCATTTCTTTGGTTGTCATAGCATTAGGATTGTCTGACTCTCACAAAATCGTGATTCTCTGGTTATCACAACATCACGATTGTCTCATAGCATTGGGATTGTCTGACTCTCAAAAAATCACAATTCTTTGGTTGTCAAAACATCGTGATTGTCTCACAGCATCGGGATTGTTTGACTTTCACAAAAATCGCAAGTCTTTGGTTGTCACAACATCGCGATTGTCTAACTCTCACAAATCGCAATTCTTTGGTTGTGACAACATCATGATTGTCTCACAGCATCGCTCTTGCAAGGTTCATGGAAAGGAGGGAGAAGGAATACAAGGTTCCTCAATGTTTTCATATGATAAGTCATACATTTTGTTGACAACAATACAACTTACTTAAAATTCTAGCACCAAAGCATTATCTTTGTGTAAACTTAACATTTCGCTTGGAAGTTTCTAAAAATTTGCTCTCATGTTAGTCTTCTATGCATTCGTAGAAGAAGTCTCTTCATTCACCATTGTAAATATATACACAAACTTCTCATTTCTCTTTTGTGCATTAAAGCATTGTAGAGCTCGCATCTTACACCTCGTTCTTTGTCTTTGTATGTAAGTTTTTCTTCATAAGATGTTTCAAGTAATGTTAAATAATTCGTAGTAAGACGTTCTATTCATGAGGTGTGTTCAGTAATGTTTCGAACGAACAATGAAAGATCTTCTATTTATGAGGTGTGCGATTCGTGCTCAAGCACCTGATTTTATCTTCAATTTCTCTTCTTTCCCAAAGATGATGCACAATGACCAAATGTTTGATTATTTTTTGCTCCAAAATTTATTTCAAACTTCAAGATCTAATAAGCGCATATGATTCCTTCTTTCAATCTGATGCAACATTCTATAAATGCACCAAAGCCTTACTGACATGAAAATCCACTAAATGTCTGCTCGCGTTAGCTGGTTTGGCTCGATCTTTTGCCTCTTGAGGTAGGGGTGAAGGTTCAATCCTCACTTATTGTAGGACAGTGTGGGCCTAAGGTTAGTGTAAATCATGCTATTTCAAGCTGAAACCAGTCCTCTCTTGTGTCGCCTTCAAGAAATCTAACCCCTGCTTTGTGGGATATGGGAAGTCCCTGGGTACTATGCTTGTTCACTTGTACAGTAATGTTTGATTATTTTTTGCTCCAAAATTTATTTCAAACTTCAAGAGCTAAAAAGCGCATATGATTCCTTCTTTTCAATCTGATGCAACATTCGATAAATGCACCAAAGCCTTATGAACACGAAAATCCACTAAATGTCTGCGCTCGTTAGCTTGATTGGATGGATCTTTCGCCTCTTGAGGCAGAGTGTGAAGGTTCAATCCTCACTTATGGTAGGACAATGTGGACCTAAGGCAGTGTAAATCATGCTATTTCTAGTTGAAACCAGTCCTCTCTTGTGTCACCTTCGGGCAGTCTAACCATTGCTTTGTGGGATATGGGGAGTCCCGTGGGTACTATGCCCATTCACTTATACAATTACATTTTCAAAGTTAAAGTCCGAGGGAGTGGGCTTCGGCTGAACTTCCATCACAAAAAAAGAAAATCCACGAAACAAGTTTTAAGCATCAAAGTTGCACTCCATTCTCAACGTGCATGAAAGTGCACACTTCTCCTCCTAATCACTTCTTGAATCCCAACACGTCTCTAGCGTGCATGAAAGTGCACACTTCTCCTCCTAATCACTTCTTGAATCCCAACACGTCTCTGATATGATGTCAAGGTTATATCCTCTCTCTATTATTTACCTCAATTCCAACCGTGTCTTCACTTCTGCACATGTTTGAGACAAGCATATGTGCACTACATGTGTTGTAGACCTTTCGTTTCCTGCTTCAACTCTCTCTCATCGTTTGTTCCTCTTATCATATACAACTCAAATATGCATGCACAAGGTTAGTTATTAAGCCCTTGGTCTTCAGAGACATGTCTTCCCTCTTCTATAATGGTTGCCCCAAAATTCTTCTTTGAGAAGCCCTAGATATGTGAATTGTTCACCATTTCAGACTTGCATGATTCCCAATGCCATGGTATTCCTTTGATCTGATAAGCAAATAATTTGCCTGGATGATGAGGAGCAAACATAGGAGTAGCAACCATCACATCCATCTTAGCATGCGCTTCCTTTGGGTACCATTTGCCATAGAAAGCATGCTTCCACTCACTTTGATTCCATCATGTCTTGCCATAAAGCTGTTAATCTCACATCACACATAGGCACAAAATGGTAAGAACATGAGGCTTTCTTGAACTTCAATTCATAGCTTGTGGAAGCATCCTTGAATCAGTAGCATTTATATGTGTTTTATATGCATTTACATACATGCAAAAGTGTGCAAAAGTGTGTTTGCAAGCACATTATTTGTACATACATATTTTGTTTGCACACATAATGCACATGCATATGCAACATCTTGCACACACACTCATATTCACCTAAAGTTCGAAGTCCTAGAGAAAGCTTTAGGGAGAAACAGGTTTAAGATGGATTTGAGCTTGGTATATGTTGCATACAAAGTGCATAGGGCCTCCCAATCTTTTAAAAAATGCCAAACTAATGGAAATGTCAAACGAGCAATGTGATTATCTCATATGTCCATGCTACCATTCAAAAGACTGAAATCATATACTCATTGAAAAATAGTATGTGTTGTACATTAGTGCCTATGGTAAGTCTTTTAGCTTAGAGTTTCAACTCTTTTGGTGTAGATTGTGGCACATAGGAAAAATTGGAGATATGCAATGCTATACGACTATTAGAGACAATGGAAAAAGTAACCACCATCAAGACACTAAAAAATTTTATGAATAGGTTACAAAATACAAGACTCTAGCATAAACAATTTCATGTTGGAAATATAACATAACCAAAGTACCATGTGGCTCATATGATCAAGCTTATGCAATGTTCCTAAACTTGAATCAAACCTTAGACAACATAAATTCCCCAATAATTCTCTAAAATATCCACGAGGTGATAGGAGGAGGTGTGGACACCATCCCCAAGGGGAAGTAAAAAAAACTCCTATGCCATAAGCATGCCAACTCCACCCTTCTCCCAACTCTGATTCGTGTAGCTCAACGACATCAACCGATATACCTCGGAGGTCAAAAGAATCAAAATTGATGCTCCTTGCCTTCAACAAGTGTTTGGGCCTAAGTTTTTATGAAGGAATTCCACCATGAACCATAAAAAATCTTTCAAACCTCCCGATTTCCACAAGAGGCATGCTCATCTAAGCATCTCAGTTTGTTTGTTCACTCCTTGGAGGCTTGATTGACATACATAGCTCTTTGAAAATTTGAAAGTCCATGATTCAATCATTTGAGCATAACTGCCTTTGTTCATGCTTCTCTCAAATGCATCATATGGAGATGCACTTGATCAATGGAGAGCACATGTGTATAGAGTTTTGAATTTTAACATGCTTAAACCATCATCAAAAAAATCTTTCAAGCATGCACTTTCGTCCGTTTCGTGCTTGAAATCATTTGGAGAAATTTTTCCAATTGCATCATTTTGAATATGACTTTCATGTTCATTGCAATAGAAGTTTTGAATAGATTCATTAGATTCCCTCATCAAGTAGAAATGATCATCATGCTCAGACAATAATACACAATCGTTTTTGTCATCCAATGTATCATGATTCCTTTCTACTTGAGTTGTGGAAATTATAGAATCTACTTCTACCTCTAATCTATCAAAAAACTTTTCATCATTACCTGTCTCCAAATTCATTTGTCTATTATCATGAAGAGAATTGATATCATCACAATCAGGAAAGACTTGATCATCCAAATCACTAAATTCTTGCTTCTCCAAGTTAGATTCATTACAATGTCTACATTTAATCATATCCTGATGATCCTTCTCACGAATATATGTGTAGTTTGATGTCAATTCAATATTTGTATTCGACACAACATCATATGATTCTTTATATATGTCAATGGTTTCTTGCTCATTCTCTTTGGAGGATGCACTTTCCCCACACTTGCCATAAGTTTCTTTGATCATTGACTCTTGCTCAATCGCATTATCATATCTAAATATCTTGACACATTCATTCAAATCAACTGGATCTTCATTCATCTGATAGTATTTGTATACAACTTCATGAATGTGCTCGTTTGATTCTATCTCAATCTCTTGTTCAATCTCATCAGATGATGTATTTTTATGAAATTTGTCATACATTTCAATAAATGTTGCATCCATCTCTTCATCCTCAATTTCTTTGGCATATGGACTCTGCTCAGCATAATCATCATTTACACTAGGGTGATCATCTTTACTTCTATTCATACCATACACAAAACAAACACCTAAGTCTTCACATGTTCGCATTTTGAAATTTACACAGGTTTCAATCATTTGAGTCCCATCATCTTGTTTCCTTATTGAGTCTTGTTCAAATCTTTGTTATTTCCCATCATCTTTCATATAATTACTTACTTGCATATCATCATCTACACACATATCATCACATAAGGGAGTAATCAATGGTATATACTCCTCATTCTCATATTCATCAACCTATCTCTCTTCATTGAGTGTGCATCTCTCACATCCATGTCATTGTTTTGAAGTCCAAACAATAACTTATCTATACGAGTAGAACCATCATCTTGTATCTTTGAATGCTTATCTAATGTGGCATCACTCAAGAGTATTTGACAATCTTGATCTCAATTTAGACAATTTGTAGACTTAGCATCATGTTGATCTCTATTAGCACACATATCACTATTTGAAGAACTCATTATTGACATGTTCTCCTTGTTACAAGAGTGCTCATTTACTTGCTTCTTTGTATACTGGCACAATGTGGTATTATACACATAAATTACTTTACCCATGGGATCATTTATTAACATGCCCTTGAAGCTAGCATCATACTCACATGCACTCTCTTCATGTAAATCAACCATTAGGCCATGTGTTGTATTTGAATCATGTTTTGGGAGAGAGATATTACTATCAATCAACATTGAATTGTTCCCCCAAGTCATTCTCGGTGTCATCACTTGAGGAAGCATCTTGAACTTGATTTTCATACAAACTCACTAGATCTCCTTGATATATTTTATCTTCAGTATTTATCCAATCACCTTGAAACCTCGGAGATATCTTTAAATCTTGGTTGAAATTATGTCTTGCTTCTTGATTTGTTTGATTTTCCTCTATTGAACACGAGGAGTTTTTCACAATAGGGGAAGCCTCATCTAGTTTTCTTGTTTCAGTTTGTAGAATTTTGTTTTGTTTTGTGCTTGATATTTTTTATTTTGATTTTGATTAGCTTCTACCTTATCCTTTGCTCCTCCCATCATCGAGGTTTGTGCGAATATATTACTTAAGGATGTAGCCATTGTAAAGGTATCTACTAAATCTTGGCATCTTGGGACTTGAGAGATTGTATCTTTTATGCTTGTAGGTTCTTTTTGACAATCCGCATCATAAGATGTTGATATATTTAGCTAGTGATGTGTGTGAACACTCTAGGACCGCCGGGGCATTTTTTTTCCTCTTTAGGAGGTTTTTTTCCCTAGCTTGTATATACATCTATTGCCCTAATGGGTTACTTATCTTTGTATATTCTAATGATAATACATTTAGTATTGTGTGTTTTGCTCCAAGCTTCTTCTTCTTCCTTGTGTTGTTCATGTGCTTCTGTTGACCTCAAACTCCAACAACTGGTATCACAGCAGGTCACCACTTCATCTAGGCATCATCAACACCCCTCCGGTCATATTCTCAAAATCGCATGAAATTTGGTGAGCATACTTAGGGTGATTAGGAGATCAAAACAGCTTTGTTGTGTGGTGCCAAAATCGTGATCTGAGCTCGTTTCGGCCTCCAAATGCACTATCGCAATGCTTGTGTAGACTATTTTGTCTTTTTGTACCAAAGATATATACAAGTTTCAATTCGCGACTATAAGCATCTCAAAGTTTGTTATAGGTTTAGCAGATTTTGATAGGATAATTCTATTCAACTTTTTGAGATACAATCAATTTTTTGTATCAAGGTATTTTAGTTAGTGACCATGGTTGAAAGCAGTGATGTAATTCGTATGTTGGTTGAGGATAAGTTGGATGGTACGAATTACCCATTATGGGCTTATATGATGCATCATGTATTGGTCGCAAAAGCACTGTGGAATATTACGCAAGGTGTTGAAAAACGTTTTATTACACCTGCAAATGTGGGTACTAAAGTTGATGCAGGTGGAAGATGGTGATATTCTACAAATTCCTATTCGTGCTTCGGTTTTTGCTGCACCTACTGTAGAGCAAAGTTGTAGGGATGGCAGAGATGCTCAGGCACATGCATTGATAGCCTTGTCTATCAAACATGCCATTATTCCTCACATTCGCTCTTGCAGAACAACTAAGGATGCTTGGGATACACTTAGCACTTTATACTAGCCAAGGAATGAGGCTCGTATTGCTTAGCTCCAAAAATAGTTGAAGATTGAGCACATGAATGAAGGAGATTCCATGGACAATTTTCTGATAAAGATCAAAGATTTGAAGGAACAATTAATTTTTGTTGATGGTCTTGCCTAACAGTTCACTTGTGCAAACTATTATGAATGGTCTTCTCGATTCATATCAAAGTTTTGTGTCTACTCTTCGTTCGATGATGAAAGGCAATCCAAATGCTTTAATATTTGAGGATTTAGTCTCTGTTTTGTTGTAGGAAGATCAGTCTAGGTAAAACAAGTCCATTATGTGTGTTGCAGATCAAGCTTTCTTGGCTAGTCAGAAGGGCAAAGGTAAATGGATCTCTTCTACTAGTAAGCACAAATCTGCTAATTCTACACAATCAAAGAAGGATGATAGAGACAACAAGAAAATAGAAAAGTAGAAATTGTTTTGCAAGTACGATAAAGCAAATGGTCATGTCATAAAGAATTGTCCAAAACTGGCTGCAAAAGAGGCAAAGAAAAAGGAGTTTGGAATGGTTGTTGTAGAGGCGTCTATACCAAAAACAGAGTCTGCTAATCTAGTGTAGAATGAAGAATGGGTGTTTACTACTGTTTGAAGTTTTGGCCCATCTTTTCTTGAACAATGTATGTCTGTAGTAGACTCAGATGTTTGGTACTTTGATAGTGGGGCAACCAAACATATTACCTCATCGCACAGTTTCTTCACTTCACTCGAGCTTGCCCCTATAGGGAATATTGTCACATCCACCAACAACTCCTCTTATCTTGTCATGGGAGTTGGTAAGATCATTTTGACTATTGGTGATGGTAGTTCTTTTACATTGTCGGATGCTTTATTTGTGCCAGGGATCAAGAAGAATCTATTATTAGTTTCAACTTATCCAAGATTGGCTTGGTTGTGAAATTTTTCGATGACAGATGTATAGTTCATGATTTGTCAAATGGTGATGTCATTATTCCTTCTAGCATTTTATGTCATGGGCTGTATAAGCTCATAGACTATGAAAGATTTGTGAATGATTCAACATGTGCAGTACATGATTCTCAGGCTATGTCAGATGCGAAGCTTTGGCATGCACACTTTGTTCATCTGAATTTTGCTACTTTCCTACGCCTATAGAAATCTGAAATGGTGTCCTCTCTGCCCAAACTTGAGGCACCTGGTAAACATGTTTGTGAAGGTTGTATTTTGGAAAAAATGCACAATTTCTCCTTTCCAAAAGATGGTTCAGTTTGAGCTACTCAGAAATTGTAGCTTCTTCACAATGATGTTTGTGGTCCTATGTAGACACTATTGGAGTTAGACGTCTACGGAAGCACGCGAACAACACAAGGAAGAAGAAGAAGCTTGGAGCACAACACACAATACTGAATGTATTACTAGAGAATGTACAAAGATAAGTAGCCCATTAGGGCAATAGGCGTATATACAAGCCGGGGGAAAAAAACCTCCTAAAGAGGGAAAAAAGTGCCCCAGTGATCCTAGTGTGTTCACACACATCACTACCTAAATATATCAACAAATCCCCCCTGGGAGTGATGCGGTGAACAAGGAGCTCACACTCATGTATAAGGAAGTGCCAAGCTATGTGGAAATCACTCCACAAAAGGAAGTAAGCCCAAAGCTTTGCGGAAAGCTTCAAACTTCTCCCTAGGTAGAGCCTTCGTGAAAAGGTATGCAATGTTCTCCTGCGTGGGCACATATGCCAAGCTGATCTCCCCAGCAGAGAACCTCTCCCTGACATAGTGATAATGCACCTCAATGTGCTTAGTGCAAGCATGGAACACAGGGTTCCTCGCAATTGCCAATGCGCTCTGACTGTCAGTGAAGATGGTGGTGGCAGAAGATTGACCAACACCCAAATCAGCCATAAGGAGTCTGAGCCACACACACTCAACAATAGCTGTGAAAGCTACCCTATACTCAACCTCCCAACTGGAAGTGGCCACAGTAGTAGGCTGCTTCTTGCTCAACCAAGATATACATGAGCTACCAAGCATGAAGCAAAAGCCACTAGTGGACACACGAGTGTCATAGCAACCAACCCAGCATGCAAATCTGGCGGTAGTGATCCCCCCTTGGGATAAAACAACACAAGTAGCCGAGTACCACTCAAGTAGTGAAAGATGCGCTTAACCGCCTGCCAATGCTTGACTCCTGGGCAATGCATAAATCTGCTCATGTGTGAGACAACAAACTGAATATCTGGTCGAGTAATGCATAAGTAAATCAAGCATCCAATAGCCTGCTGATAGAGAACAACATCAAATGCATCTCCAGCATCATGAAGAGTCAATCGTAAACCTGTCTCCATAGGAGTGGCAATAGGCTTACAGTCTTCAAGGCCAAAACACTGCAATAATGTGTCAATATATTTCGTTTGACACAAAGCCATTCCACCATCAACTTGCATAAACTGAATGCCCAAATAGTGATGCAAATGCCCCAAATTAGACATCTCAAATGAGGCATGCAAATCAGCCTTGAAATCAGCAATATGCTTCTCAATAGGACCAATGAGCAACATGTCGTCAACATAGACAACAATGATCAGAAGCACATCATTAGCACGCTTAACATATAAGGTGCTTTCAGTTGGACTGTTCTCAAAGCCATGTGCACCCAGATAGGCATGTATCTTCTCATACCAAGCACGTGGTGCTTGCTTTAAACCATATAATGCCTTCTTTAACTTGCACACCTGGTTCTCATGACCTTTTTGCACAAATCTACGAGGCTGAAAAACATACACTTCTTCATGCAAGTCACCATCCAGAAATGATGTTTTAATGTCCAACTGATGTACATTCCAACCATGATGGGCTGCAAGTGCACAAATGCTCCGAATAGTAGCCATACGACATGTAGGTGCAAAGGTCTCATCAAAATCAATGCCTCTTTCCTGCGCATAACCCTTTGCAACAAACCTAGCCTTATACCTGTCAACTGTACCATCGGGTTTACACTTCAACTTGTATACCCACTTAGTGCCAATGGCCTTCTTGCCAGGAGGCAAGTCACATAAAGACCATGTACCATTCTTCATTATAGCATCATATTCAGTTTGCATAGCAGCCATCCAATTTTCTGAATTTTGTGCTTCATCAAAAGAAACAGGCTCATTCTCATCACAGAGACTAGATGCAGCCATAGCATAGCAATCTGATGCAAAGAAGGCACTATGAGGGCCTGAACAAGTACGATATGACAAAGGTGCATCTAATTTGCTGTCACCCAAAGTCTGGACCAGCCATTTTGGCATAGTTTTTACCTGCTCAATATCAACTCTCTCATCAATAAGTGCATCATGTAAATCTGCATCAGAAATGGAATGATCAGCATCATCATATGAAATCTGCAAAGGCTGAGAAGTTGCCTCATTGGGACCAGCACTAGCCTATCCACCTGTAAAAAGAGGCATCAAAGTATCATACATGTCTTTGGAGCTAACAGATGTCTCCTTAGTACATGAAAGCAATGGCTGAATAACATCTTCCACAAAGACAACATCACGGCTAACCAGAATGCGTTTAGTCTGTGGATGATACAGACGATAGCCTTTACTTTCAGAACTATACCCAACAAAAATACATTTTACTGCCTTATCATCCAATTTTCTGCGATGTTGTTCAGGCACTAATGCATATGCCAAACAACCAAAAACACGCAGATGAGCAACAGATGGCTTGCGGTCATGCCAAGCCTCATATGGAGTGATAGACTGCAACGCTTTAGTGGGACACCTGTTCAGTACATATGCTGCACACATGACAGCCTCAAGCCAGAAACTATGTGGTAAAGCCTGACTTTTGACCATGCACCTCGCCATCTCCATGAGTGACCTGTTCTTTCGTTCAGCAACTCCATTCTGTTGAGGTGTATACGGCACTGTACGCTGGTGTTTTATCCCACGTTCAGCCAGAAATGCATTAAAATCTGAAGACATATATTCCCCCCCTCGATCAGAATGGAGGGTGCCCATTTTACATGCTGACAGATTTTCAGCCAAAACCAAAAACTGTTTAAAGCACACGAACACTTCAGACTTTGCTTTGAGTGGATATACCCATGCATGCCTGGAAAAATCATCAATGAAATTCACGAAGTAAAGGTAATTTCCAAAAGAGGGTGTCTGCATAGGACCACAGACATCACTATGTACAAGCTGCAATTTCTGTGTAGCCCAAACTGAACCATCTTTTGGAAAGGAGGAACGCTGCATTTTGCCCAAAATACAGCCTTCACAAACATGTTTTCCAGGTGCCTCTAGTTTGGGCAAAGAGGACACCATTTCAGATTTCTGTAGGCGTAGCAAACTAGAAAAATTCAGATGACCAAAGCGTGCATGCCAAAGCTTTGCATCTGACATAGCGTGAGAATCATTTACTGCACATGCCAAATCATTTACAAATCTTTCATAGTCTATGAGCTTATACAACCCATGACATAAAATGCCAGAAGCAATAATCACATTGCCATTTGACAGATCACTGTACACCTGTCATCAACAAATTTCACAACCAAACCAATCTTGGCTAATGGAGAAACTGATAACAAGTTCTCCTTGATCCCTGGCACAAATAAAGCATATGACAAAGTGAAAGAACTACCATCAACAGTAGTCAAAATGATCTTACCAACTCCCATAACAAGATAAGAGGAGTTGTTGGCGCATGTAACAGTATTCCCTGTAGGGGCAGGCTCGAGTGAAGAGAAGAAACTGCGCTGCGAGGTAATATGTTTGGTCGCCCCATTGTCAAAATACCAAACATCTGAGTCTAATACAGACATGCATTGCTCATGAGAAGACGGGTCAAAACTGCAGACAGTAGTAAACGCCCATTCTTCTTCCTGCACAAGATTAGCAGACAGTTTTTGGTGTAGAGGCCTCTACAACAACCATTCCAGCCTCTTTCTTCTTTGCCTCTTTAGCAGCCAGTTTTGGACAGTTCTTTATGATATGATCATTCCCGTTACAGTACTTACAAAACAATTTTTGCTTTTCTGGTTTCTTTTGATCTTTATCTTCCTTCTTCGAATATGCAAAATTAGCAGATTTCTGCTTAGTAGTTGAAGAGCTCCATTTTCCTTTGCCCTTCTGACTAGCTAGGAAAGCTTGATTTGCAACTCGCATAATGGACCTGTTCTGCCTAGACTGATCTTCCTACAACAGAACGGAGACTAACTCCTCAAATGATAAGGCATTTGGATTGCCTTTCATCATCAACCGAAGAGTAGAAGCAAAACTCTGATATGAATCAGGAAGACCATTCAGAACGGTCTACAGAAGTGAGCTATCTGGTATAACCTCATCAACAGAAATCAACTGTTCCTTCAAGTCTTTGATCTTCGTTAGGAAATTATCCATAGAATCACCTTCATTCATGTGCTCACTCTCCAACTGTTTTCAAAGGTAAGCAACACGAGCCTCATTCCTAGCTTGGTACAATGTGGTAAGTGTATCCCAAGCATCCTTAGCTATTCTGCAAGAGCGAATATGAGGAATAATGGCATGTTTGAGAGACAAAGCTATCAATGCATGTGCCTGGGCATCTCTGCCATCCCAGCAAATCTGCTCTGCAATAGGTGCAGCAGAATCAGCAACATGAACAGGAATTTGCGGAATATCATCTTCGACACCATCTTCATCAGCTCCAGCACCTGTATTTGCAGTACCTGTAGTCAGAGGTGTAACAGGACGTCTTTCAACACCCTGCACAATGTTCCACAATCCTTTTGCAACCAATACATGTCGCATCATATAAGCCCATAATGGGTAGTTGGTACCATCCAACTTATCCTCAACAGCCAACATACGGAATACATCACTACTTTCAGCCATGGCCGGTGACTAAAATACCTTGATGCAGAAAATTATCTCAAAAAGTTGAACAGAATTGCCTTGACGAATTCTGCTAGACCTGTAGCAGACTTCGAGATGCTTATACTGGCGAACAAAAACGAGTATATACCTTTGGCACAAAAAGACAAAATAGCCTGCACAAGCGTTATGATAATGCGTTCGGAGGCCGAAACGAGCTCATATCGCGATTTCGGCACCACAGAGCGAAGCAATTTTGATCTTTGAAACAACCTGAGTATGCTCACCAAATTTCATGCGAATCTGAGACTACAAAGGGAGGAGTGTCGATGGCGCCCTAGATGAAGCGACGACTTGCTCTAATACCAATTGTTGGAGTTAGACGTCTGCGGAACCACGCGAACAACACAAGGAAGAAGAAGAAGCTTGGAGCACAACACACAATACTGAATGTATTACTAGAGAATGTACAAAGATAAGTAGCCCATTAGGGCAATAGGCGTATATACAAGCCGGGGGAAAAAACCTCCTAAAGAGGGAAAAAAGTGCCCCGACCATCCTAGTGTGCACACACATCACTACCTAAATATATCAACAGACACCCTCTTTTGGAAACTATCTTTACTTTGTCACTTTCATTGATGATTTTTCCAGACATGCATAGGTATATCCATTGAAAGAAAAGTCCGAAGTGTTTATGTGCTTCAAAGAGTTTCTGGCTTTGGCTATTTTGAAATGAATACCTCAGAGTGGTACTCTTAGAAACCTGTTGTGAACATAACTTCAAATGTTGGCTTGTAATAGGTTGGGAGATACTTCATCGTGCAATGCCAAGCATAAATGATCTTTATAGATGGCATCATGCTCAAGTCATAGAACAAATCTAAATTTCCATTCTTGAAGCTAGGTGTGGACACATGGGGTGCTTGGACATTCCTAAAAGTTTTGATCGTGGAATCAAATGACAGATGGTTGCAATAACATATGCTACTATTGGAGGTCCATGCAGAGGTGCAAGATATGGGGAGTTGACCCAATCTACACAATGTGCATTATTCTTTACCTCTATGGAAAATGATTTCCATGAATGACATTGTGGGTTGGGTCCATAGCATGGGTTGTATAAGATGTGTAATGGAGCATTTGACCATGTGCGTATCATTTCTTGGTATTCTTGAAGTAGCTTTTCTCTTTAGTTTAGTTGGAAAATAGTTCCTTCGCATGCCATCTCTAGGATGTCCTTTAGTTTGAATTGTGTGGAAAAGGTTGGTACTTTTCTTGCAATTCTCTTTATCTCCGCATTATAATATGCCAAGATGACAAAATATGGCCGATACTAGAGCTCTAACATTATAACAAGTCTACGATGGGCTAAGTTCTAGAAGTATTCGGACTACAGTAAAACTTCCTCAATAGTGGTCATTGCCAAAATTTGGATCTCCACACGGTCTCCTTGATTCCAACCAATTTCTTCTACCTCCTTCATCCACGCTAGCCTGAGTAGCTCATTGTCTCTTGGCCTTCCTTTGTGGTGCTCCCTCCTTGTGTCGGCTAAGGTTCATACTCTTTTTCAAACATTTGCTCCACATGGATCTCAATTTTCTCTTCTAATTCTAGAGCCTTAGGTTGAGACACAAGCATATCATATTGTTGGCGCATGGCTTGCAACTCGATTATTTGTTTATGGAGGTTAACAATGTTAGTAGATTTTGAAGTTGACAAGGTTGCTTCAGGGATTGCCATTGGTGGTGTTGATAGTCTTGTAGGTTGTAGCCTTTGTAGCTAGTTAAATTCCTCTATTAGCTTATCATGCACTTCCAGCAAGTTAACATAATCTTGCAAAATGACCTTTATGCTTTCTAGAGGAACTTCTTGGAACTTTGAGGGGCTAAAAGTGGCACCGAGCATGCTTTCAATCATAGCCTCTAGGTTCTCTGTATTCTATTGTTGTAGCTTTTGGTTTTCTTCTTTTGCTATTGCTAATTGCCTTCTAAGTAAAGCCATGTTGCACTTGAGCTTGGCATTTCTTGTTGATATATTTTTGTAGTGATGTGTGTGAACACACTTAGGACCATCAAGGCACTTTTCCCTCTTTAGGAGGCTTTTTTTCCGCCAACTTGTATATATGCCTATAACCCTAATGGGTTACTTAACTTTGTTTATTCACTTAGTAATTCATTCAGTGTTGTGTTGTGCTCCAAGCTTATCTTTTTCCTTGTGTTGTTTGTGTGCTTCTACAGGCCTCAAACTCCAATAATTGGTATCAGAGCAAGTTGTCACTTTATCTAAGGTGTTGTCAACACCCCTTTGGTCATATGCTACACAAAAATTGGTGAGCATACTTAGGTGTGCACTATCACAACACCTATGTAGGCATTTTTTTCCTTCTGTACCAAACATATATAGAAGTTTTGGTTTTCCAATACAAGTGTCTCAAAGCCTTTTATAGGTTTAGCAAAGCTTGACATGGTGGTTCTCTTCAACTTTTCAAGATACAATCATTTTTCTATATCAAAATATTTAGTCAATGGCCATGGCTAAAAGCAATGATGTATTTCATATGTCGGTCGTTGAGGATAGGTTGGATGGTTCTAATTACCATTGTAGCTATATATGATGCGTCATGTATTGGTAGCAAAAGGACTATGGATTATTGTGCAGGGTGTTGAAGAATATCCTACTACACTTGCAAATAGAATTATTGAAGGTGATGGAGATGGTGTTGAATATAATGATCTTAAAATTCCTATTCGTGTTGTAACTCTTGTTGCACCCGCTAGAGAGAAACTTTTTTGGGATGGTAGAGATGCTCAAGCATATGCATTGATAGTTTTGTTTGTCAAACATGCCATTATCCCTCACATTTTCTCTTGCAAAATAGCAAAGGATGCTTGGGATACACTTACCACTTTATACTAGGCAAGAAATGAGGATGGCGTTGCTTACCTTAGAAAACAATCGGAAAGTGAGCATGTGAATGAAGGAGATTCTATGGACAATTGTCAACAACAATCAAATATTTGAAGGAGTAGTTTATTTTTAATTATGAATTCTGGTCAGATCGTTCACTTGTGTAGCTTGTTCTTAATAGTATTCTAGATTCATACTAGAGTTTTAATTCTACTCTTTGATTGATGATTAAAGGAACTCTTGATGCCTTAATATTTGAGTTATTCTCTGTTTTGTTACAGGAAGATCAATCTAGACAGAACAAGACTTCCATTATGTGTGTTGCAGATCAAGCTTTCCTAGCTAGTTAGAAGGGCAAAGGTAAATGGAGCTCATCTACTCATAAGAAAAAATATGCTAATGCTACACAATCAAAGGAGGAAGACAAAGAAGAAGAAAATATAAGAGCAAAATGTTGATATATTTAGGTAGTGATGTGTGTGAACACTCTAGGACTACCGGGGCACTTTTTTCCCTCTTTAGGAGGTTTTTTTCCCCCGGCTTATATATACGCCTATTGCCCTAATGGGCTACTTATCTTTGTACATTCTCTAGTAATACATTCAGTATTGTGTGTTTGTGCTCCAAGCTTCTTCTTCTTCCTTGTGTTGTTCGCGTGCTTCCGCAGACGTCTATCTCCAACAATTGGTATCAGAGCAGGTCGTCGCTTCTTCTAGGGTGCCGTCGACACTCCTCCGTTTGCAGTCTCCAAAATTTGGTGAGCATACTCAGGGTGTTTCCGAGATCAAATCAGCTATGCTATGTGGTGCCGAAATCGCGATCTGAGCTCGTTTTGGCCTCCGAACGCACTATCGCAGTGCTTGTGCAGGCTATTTCATCCTTTTGTGCCAAAGATATATACCAATTTCTGTTCGCCAGTTTAAGCGTCTCAAAGACTGCTACAGGTCTAGCAGAACTCGTCTGGGTTGTTTCGTTCAGCTTTTTGAGATACAGTCAATTTTCTGCATCAAGGTATTTTAGTCACCGGCCATGGCTGAAAGTAGTGATGTATTCCGTATGTTGGCTGTTGAGGATAAGTTGGATGGTACCAACTACCCATTATGGGCTTATATGATGCACCATGTACTGGTTGCAAAAGGATTGTGGAACATTGTGCAGGGTGTTGAAAAACGTCCTGTTACACCTGTAAAATGGAGCTCTTCTACTAGTAAGCAGAAATCTGCAAATGCTGCACAACCGAAGAACCAGGATAAAGATGAGAAGAAATCAGAAAAGCAGAAATTGTTCTGCAAGTACTGTAAAGGAAATGATCATATTATAAAGAACTGTCCAAAACTGGCTGCTAAAGAGGCAAAGAAGAAAGAGGCTAGAATGGTTGTTGTAGAGGCCTCTACACCAAAAACAGAGTCTGCAAATCTTGTGCAGGAAGAAGAATGGGCGTTTACTACTGTCTGCAGTTTTGACCCATCTTCTGATGATCAGTGCATGTCTGCAGTAGACTCAGATGTTTGGTACTTTGATAGTGGGGCGACCAAACATATTACCTCGCAGCGCAGTTTCTTCTCTTCACTCGAGCCTGCCCCTACAGGGAATACTGTCACATGCGCCAATAACTCCTCTTATCCTGTTATGGGAGTTGGTAAGATCATTCTGACTACTGCTGATGGTAGTTCTTTCACTTTATCAGATGCTTCATTTGTGCCAGGGATAAAAAAGAACCTGTTATCAGTTTCTGCATTAGCCAAGATTGGCTTGGTTGTGAAATTCGTTGATGACAGGTGTACATTCCATGATCTCTCAAATGGCGATGTGATTATTGCTTCTGGCATTTTATGTCGTGGGCTGTATAAGCTCATAGACTATGAAAGATCTGTGAATGATTCGGCATGTGCAATTCATGATTCTCAGGCTATGTCAGATGCAAAGCTTTGGCATGCACGCTTTGGTCATCTGAATTTTGCTAGTTTGTTACGCCTGCAGAAATCTGAAATGGTGTCCTCTTTGCCCAAACTTGAGGCACCTGGAAAACATGTTTGTGAAGGCTATATTTTGGGCAAAATGCACCATTCTTCCTTTCCAAAAGATGGTTCAGTTCGGGCTATGCAGAAATTGCAGCTTGTACATAGTGATGTCTGTGGTCCTATGCAGACACCCTCTTTTGGAAATTACCTTTACTTCGTGACTTTCATTGATGATTTTTCCAGGCATGCATGGGTATATCCACTCAAAGCAAAGTCCGAAGTGTTCATGTGCTTCAAACAGTTTTTGGTTTTGGCTGAAAATCTGTCAGCATGTAAAATGGGCACCCTCCATTCTGATCGAGGGGGGGAATATATGTCTTCAGATTTTAATGCATTTCTGGCTGAACGTGGGATAAAACACCAGCGTACAGTGCCGTATACACCTCAACAGAATGGAGTTGCTGAACGAAAGAACAGGTCACTCATGGAGATGGCGAGGTGCATGGTCAAAAGTCAGGCTTTACCACATAGTTTCTGGCTTGAGGCTGTCATGTGTGCAGCATATGTACTGAACAGGTGTCCCACTAAAGCGTTGCAGTCTATCACTCCATATGAGGCTTGGCATGACCGCAAGCCATCTGTTGCTCATCTGCGTGTTTTTGGTTGTTTGGCATATGCATTAGTGCCTGAACAACATCGCAGAAAATTGGATGATAAGGCAGTAAAATGTATTTTTGTTGGGTATAGTTCTGAAAGTAAAGGCTATCGTCTGTATCATCCACAGACTAAACGCATTCTGGTTAGCCGTGATGTTGTCTTTGTGGAAGATGTTATTCAGCCATTGCTTTCATGTACTAAGGAGACATCTGTTAGCTCCAAAGACATGTATGATACTTTGATGCCTCTTTTTACAGGTGGATAGGCTAGTGCTGGTCCCAATGAGGCAACTTCTCAGCCTTTGCAGATTTCATATGATGATGCTGATCATTCCATTTCTGATGCAGATTTACATGATGCACTTGTTGATGAGAGAGCTGATATTGAGTAGGCAAAAACTATGCCAAAATGGCTAGTGCAGACTTTGCGTGACAACAAATTAGATGCACCTTTGTCATATCGTACTCGTTCAAGCTCTCATAGTGCCTCCTTTGCATGAGATTGCTATGCTATGGCTGCATCTAGTCTCTGTGATGAGAATGAGCCTGTTTCTTTTGATGAAGCACAAAATTCAGAAAATTGGATGGCTTCTATGCAATCTGAATATGATGCTATAATGAAGAATGGTACATGGTCTTTATGTGACTTGCCTCCTGGCAAGAAGGCCATTGGCACTAAGTGGGTATACAAGCTGAAGCGTAAACTTGATGGTACAGTTGACAGGTATAAGGCTAGGCTTGTTGCAAAGGGTTATGCACAGGAAAGAGGCATTGATTTTGATGAGACCTTTGCACCTACATACCGTATGACTACTGTTCGGAGCATTTGTGCACTTGCAGCCCATCATGGTTGGAATGTACATCAGTTGGACATTAAAACAACATATCTGAATGGTGACTTGCATGAAGAAGTGTATGTTTTTCAGCCTTGTGGCTTTGTGCAGAAAGGGCATGAAAACCAGGTTTGTAGGTTAAAGAAGGCATTATATGGTTTAAAGCAAGCACCACGTGCTTGGTATGAGAAGATACATGCCTATCTAATTGCACACGGTTTTGAGAACAGTCCAAGTGAAAGCACCTTATATGTTAAACGTGCTAATGATGTGCTTCTGATCATTGTTGTCTATGTTGATGACATGCTGCTCACTGGTCCTATTGAGACACATATTGCTGATTTTAAGGCTGATTTGCATGCCTCATTTGAGATGTCTGATTTGGGGCATTTGCATCACTATTTGGGCATTCAGTTTATGCACGTTGATGGTGGAATGGCTTTGTGTCAAACGAAATATAATGACACATTATTGCAGCGTTTTGGCCTTGAAGACTGTAAGCCTATTGCCACTCCTATGGAGACAGGTTTACGATTGAGTCTTCATGATGTTGGAGATGCATTTGATGCTGTTCTCTATCAGCAGGCTGTTGGATTTTGATTTACTTATGCATTACTCGGCCAGATATTTAGTTTGCTGTCTCACAGATGAGCAGGTTTATGCATTGCCCAAGAGTCACGTATTGGAAAGCGGTTAAGCGCATCTTTCGCTACTTGAGTGGTACTCGGCTACTTGGGTTGTTTTATCCCAAGGGGGGATCACTACCGCTAGATTTGCATGCTTTTTCTGACTCAGATTGGGCTGGTTGCTATGACACTCGTGTGTCCACGAGTGGTTTTTGCTTCATGCTTGGTAGCTCATGTATATCTTGGTTGAGCAAGAAGTAGCCTACTGTGGCCACTTCCAGTTGTGAGGCTAAGTATAGGGCAGCTTTCACAACAACTGTTGAGTGTGTGTGGCTCAGACGCCTTATGGCTGATTTGGGTGTTGGCCAGTCTTCTGCCACCACCATCTTCACTGACAGTCAGAGCGCATTGGCAGTTGCGAGGAACCCTGTGTTCCATGCTCGCACTAAGCACATTGAGGTGCATTATCACTATGTCAGGGAGAGGTTCTCTGTTGGGGAGATCAGCTTGGCATATGTGCCCACGCAGGAGAACATTGTAGACCTTTTCACGAAGGCTCTGCCTAGGGAGAAGTTTGAAGCTTTCCGCAAAGCTTTGGGCTTACTTCCTTTTGTGGAGTGATTTCCACATAGCTTGGCACTTCCTTATACATGAGTGCAAGCTCCTTGTTAACCGCATCACTCCCAGGGGGGATTTGTTGATATATTTAGGTAGTGATGTGTGTGAACACTCTAGGACTGTTGGGGCACTTTTTTCCCTCTTTAGGAGGTTTTCTTCCCCCGGCTTATATATACGCCTATTGCCCTAATGGGCTACTTATCTTTGTACATTCTCTAGTAATACATTCAGTATTGTGTGTTTGTGCTCCAAGCTTCTTCTTCTTTCTTGTGTTGTTCGCGTGCTTCCGCAGACGTCTATCTCCAACACAAAATATAGCTTTGTAAATATTGTAAGGAAAATGATCATGTCGTAAAGTGTTGTCCAAATTGCCTGCAAAACAGGCAAAGAAAAAGAGGCTAGAATGGTTGTTGCAAAGGCCTTTATGCCTAAAAGAGAGTATGTTAATCTTGTTATATGAAGGCTTATCTAAATCATAATCTATCTAGAGGTAGGATCAGGTGAGGGATCAAAAGTAAGCACTAGCTTTAAGTCTTGTGTTCACTTTCCCATGTCTTCACTCTCGAAAGCTCTAGTCTACTAACCAATCCTACTCATATAATCCTGGTCTTTCATGTATTGCATGCAATCACAATAGTTGTATTTTTACTTAGTTCTACTTAATTTTTCATCAATTTAAACAAATTTTAACATGTCTATCACACATAAGATGCAATGCACATTTACATACATTTGTAAAAGGAAACAAGTTAGAGTGAGAACATTTCACCTCTTTGTTGCTCAACACTTTGCTTGATGTCAATTGTATCCATTATCATAAGCATATCCACTCCAAATCCTTGCCTTATTCTTTCAATTTGGTTTCCTGTATCTATCTTAAAAATCAAATCAAAGAACATTAGCTATATACATTTTTATTTACAAAATCATTTTTACAATTTTTGGAATCTTATTGAATAAGATTCTCCCTTCAAGCCCACCTCCTTTGATATATTCTCACCATAGAACATGTGCTTGTAAAGAAGCCACCTTTGAACTGCATCAATCAAAAAACATTCCTAAACAATATTTGGACAAGCAACTTCATTTTCTTGTTCATTCCTTGGAGGCTTAATTGACATATATAGCTCTTTGAAAATTTTAAAGTCCATGATTCAGTCATTTGAGCATAGTTTCCTTCATTCATGATTCTCTCAAATGCATCATATGGAGATGCACTTGATGAATGGAGAGCACATTTGTAGAGAGTTTTGAATTATAACATGCTTAAACCATCATCAAATAGATCTTTCAAGCATGCACTGTGGTATGCTTCATGCTTGAAACCATTTGGATAAATTTTTTCATCTGCATCATTTTGAACCTAACTTTCATGTTCATTGCAATAGAAGTTTTGAATAGATTCATTAGATTCCCCGATCAAGTAGAACTGAGCACCATGCTTAGATGAAAATACACAATCGTTTTTTTCATCCAATCTACCATGTTTCTTTTCTACTTGAGTTTTGGAAGTTATAGAATCTACTTCTACCTCTAATCCATCCAAAAACTCTTCATAATTACCTATCTCCAAATTCATTCATCTATTATCATAAAGAGAATCGATATCATCACAATCAAGAAATTCTTGATCATCCAAATGACTAAATTCTTGCTTCTCCAAGTAAGATTCATTACAATGTCTACATTAATCATATCTTGATGATCCTTCTCAGGAATATATGTGCAGTTTGATGTGAATTCAATATTTGTATTTAACACACCATCATATGATTCTTTATCTATGTCAATTGTTTCTTGCTCATTCTCTTCAGAGGATGTACTTCCCCACACTCACCATAAGTTTCTTCGATCATTGACTCTTGCTCAATCGCATTATCATATCTAAATATCTTGACACATTCATTCGAATCAATTGAATCCTCTTTCATCTGGTAAAATTTGTATCCAACTTCATCAATGTGCTCATTTGATTCTATCTCAATCTCTTGTTCAGTCTCATCAAATGATGTTTTTTTATGAAATTTGTCATACACTTCAGTAAATGTTGCATCCATCTCTTCATACTCAATTTCTTTAGTATATGGAGTTAGCTCAACATAATCATCATTTACACTAGGGTGATCATCTTTACTTCCATTCATGCCATACACAAAACAAAGACCTAAGTCTTCGCATGTCTCCATTTTGAAATTTACGCATGTTTCAATCATTTGAGTTCTAGCATCTTGTTTCCTTATCGAGTCTTGTTCAAATCTTTACAATTCCCCATCATCTTGCATCTCATTACTTACTTACATATCATCACCTATACACATATCATCACCTACACACATATCATCACCTAGGGGAGTAATCAATGGTATATCCTCCTCATTCTCATATTTGTCAGCCTATCTCTCTTCATGGAGTGTGGCATCTCTCACATACATGTCATTGTTTTGAAGTCTAAACAGTAACTTATCCCTACGAGTAGAACCATCCTCTTATATCTATGAATGCTCATCTAATGTGGCATCACTCAAGAACATTTCACAATCTTGATCTCGATTTAGACTATCCATAGACTTAGAATCATGTTCATCTCTATTGGCACACATGTCACTATTTGGAGAACTTATTATTGACATGTCTACCTTGTTACGAGAGGGCTCGTTTATGTGCTTCTTTGTATGCTGGCATTATGTGGTAATATACACATCAATTTCTTTACCCATGGGATCATTTGTTGACATGCCATTGAACCTAGCATCATACTCACATGCACTCTCTTCATGTAAGTCTGCCATTAGGCCATATGTCATATTTGAATCATGTTTTTGGAGAGATTGGAAGTCAAGCTTGACAATCATGGATGAAACACCAATTTAAAGATTCGGTAAATGTACGTTAAAATCAAATGAAATTTTCAAAAGTGTTAACTTTGCATGTTTCAATGGGAAGATGACAAGGAATTATGGAACGGAGTTAATCGATGCTTTCAGGAAACTCAATTCATACGAATTTATGGATATAAGTGATTTGTGGTGATTTCTTTCGTTGAACATCTTATTTGAAACATACTAATGAAAGCATGATAACCTTTGTCCGAGGCCGCGTAGCCTAGTGGCTGACGCCTTGAAGCTGCAGGAGGATGTCATGAGTTCAAGTCTTGGCCGGACATATCCATGAGTCTTTCATGTGGGATGCCTCTACCTTTAAGAGGTTGGGTGTGTGAGTGTGTATTTCCATTTCAGCATGCTTTCCAATTTCATTGTACCCTCAAAAAAAAAAAAGGGGAAAGCATGATAACCGATATATGTGTATAAGTTCACACTTGCATCTATGGTTGGATTGATCTTTCATTTGGTTCTCATATGAAGTTGTTCCTTTGGTTCTCAATTGAGCTACAAAATGAGCTAGTACAAATGCATGCATACGAGAGCTTTAATGGTAAACATTCATGTGTGAATAAAAAAGCAGTTACGTGTTCACTCGAATATGTGTTTCAACATGTGTTCTCATATAGGCCTATTACTGCCAATTATATGTGACTGTAATTATGTGCATAAGTCTTCGTGGTCATATATTTCTATGTTGCTCTTATGTAAGTGTTTTTACCTGAATGTGAGTGTGTGTGCAAGATGTTGCATATGCATGTGCATTATGTGTGCAAACAAAATATATATGTATAAATAATGTGCCTATGAACACACTTTTGCATGTATGTAAATGCACATAAAAGACATGTAAATATATAGTTTTAAATATAGCAATGAGAGTACGTGTGGTTTTTGAGAGTCTTCATCGGCTAGGAGGAAGCTTAGAAGGAATTTTTGGTAATTAAGGCAGAAGGAGAGAGTCTTCATCAGCTAGGAGGAAGCTTAGAAGGAGTCTTCATCAGGTAGGAGAGAAACATAAGGCAAAGGGATTGTGTTCTGGCAAGATATTGAACTAGGCAATGCTCAGAGAGGATATTTATGGTCAAAGTGGAGGATATATTATGAGGGCACTACAATTTAGAAGACATCTCAGAGAGTTTTATGGAAAAACATGATGGAATCAAAGTGAGTGGAAGCATGCTTTCGGTAGCAAATGGTACCCAAAGGAAGCACATACTAAGATGGATGCTCCTCATCATTCAAGAAAATTGTTTGCTTATTATGAAGTTCTCTTTTCAGCATGCTTTTCAGCTTGTATTGGTATATGAACTTCATGTTGGTGCTAATTACATGTCAGTATGATACACAAAAAGTGCTTTTTGATTGCAAAATGAAATATTTATGAGAAGGCACACCTCATAGATAGAACGTCTTTCATTGTTCGTTCAAAACATTACTTAACACACCTCATAAATGGAACATCTAACTAGTAATCACTTAACATTACTTGAAACATCTAAAATATATGAACAAAAGCTTACATACAAAGACGAAGGTGTGAGATGCGAGCTCTATAGTGCTATAATGCACAATGAGAAGTTTGCGTATACATTTACATTGGTGAATGAAGAGACTTCTTCTAAGAATGCATAGAAAACTAACATGAGAGGAAATTTTCAGAAACTTCTAAACAAAATGTCAAGTTTACACAAAGATACTGCTTTGGTGCTAGAATTTTAAGTAGTATTGTTGTCAATAAAAAGTATAAGTTATCATATGAAAACATCGAGAAACCTTGTATTCCTTTTGCCTCATTTCCACAAACCCTATGACATACCTGGTGAACCGGACGTGAAAGAAGGGGTGAGTGAATCATAGAGCTAATAAGTTGAAGAATAGAACCAAATGAAAAAGGGCTATATGATTCAAAATGCAAGATCTCCTAGCCCAATTCCTACGCTTTCAACAAGAGGATAGATGGCAAAAAGCTATCCAATCTCTTCACGAGCGACTAGTTAAGCGATGTGGATTCTTCAATGGGAAGAATATATCCAAGTTCTGTAAAGAATAGGAACTCGAGGCGAAGTACCTAGGTGTTGGTTTGACACTGATGAAGGATCATGACTTATGTGAAAACTTTGTCTATGTGTTCGAATCCAACATGCGTGATCAACTCATGCAAATAAAACAAACAACATGGTCTCAATACAAAGCGATGCTCCTCAAGCAATTCATGCTAGAGGACATAGATAAAGTGTCTTGTACATCCTTCTTGAGGTGGGTTCATATGGCCAAGGACCATTCAATTCTTAAAATTAAAAGGGAGTTTGAGCAACATTTTGATGATCTTTCTGAGCATGATTAGAGGTGTATAAGACATGAAAAGGTGGTGTTGTTCCTATGAGCAATAAATATTAAAGCTCGAGAGGAATTAATTCCTCTCTTACAAGACATGGATTCCAAATCGAGGCTCATGGAGGATTGGAAACCTAGCCATGAAGCTACGAGAAGATACGTCAAGGATCAACAAACAATCGAAAAACTTTTTGATGATTGGAATTTTTTATTCATGCAGATGAAAAAGATGTACAAATTATATGCATTTGAGAAACTCGCAATACTGTGCAAGTTCATAAAATATTAGAAGCCCTAGTTGTGCATAAAGAAAATATGCATGGATTACATGTACATGCTTATGTTGGAGTTTGAGGTCTACAGAAGCACACGAACAACACAAGGAAGAAGAAGAAGCTTGGAGCATAACACACAATACTAAATGTATAACCACTAGAATGTACAAAGATAAGTAACATGTTAGGGCACTAGGCATATATACAATCCAGGGGGAAAAAACCTCCTAAAGAGGGAAAAAATGCCCCGACGGTCCTAGACTGTTCACACACATCACTACCTAAATATATCAATAATACCCCCTGGGAGTGATGCAGTGAACAAGGAGTTGGCACTCATGTATAGGAAGTGCCAAGCTATGTGGAATCAATCCACAAAAGGAAGCAAGCCCAAAGCTTTGCGAAAAGCTTCAAACTTCTCCCTAGGCAGAGCCTTCGTGAAGAGGTCTGCAATGTTCCCCTACATGGGCACATATGCCAAGCTAATCTCTCCAACAAAGAACCTCTCCCTGACATAATGATAATGCACCTCAATGTGCTTAGTGCGAGCATGAAACACAAGCTTCCTCGCAACTACCAATGCCCTTTGATTGCCAGTGAAGATGGTGGTGGCCGAAGACTAACCAACACCCAAATAAGCCATAAGGCATCTAAGCCACACACACTCAACAATCGCTATGAAAGCTGCCCTATACTCAACCTCACAGCCAGAAATGGCCATAGTAGAATGCTTCTTTCTCAACAAAGATATACATGAGCTACCAAGCATGAAGCAAAAGCCACTAGTGGACATATGAGTGTCAAAGCAACCAACCCAATCAGAGTAAAAAAAAAACATGTAAATCTGGCAATAGTGATCCCCCCTTGGAATAAAACAATCCAAGTGGTCGGGTACCACTCAAGTAGTGAAAGATGCACTTAACCACGTGCCAATGCTTGACACCTGGGCAATGCATGAATCTGTTCATCTATGAGAGTTAAAAATGAACATTTGGTCAAGTAATGCATAAGTAAATCAAGCATCCAATAGCCTGCTAATAGAGAACAACATCAAATGCATCTCTAGGATCATGAAGACTCAATCATAAATCTGTCTCCATAGGAGTGGCAATGGGTTTACAATCTTCAAGGCCAAAATACTACAATAATAGCCTTTTTGCTAGGAGACAAGTCACATAAAGACTAGGTTCCATTTTTCATGATATTATCATACTCTGATTGCATAGAAGCCATCCAATTTTTAGAATTTTGTGCTTCATCAAACGAACAAGCTCATTTTCATTGGAGAGACTAGAGCCATCCACAACATAGCAATCTGCTACAAAAGAAAAATGAGAGCCTAAGCGAGTATGATATGATAGAGGTGCATCTAATTTGCTTTCACACAAAGTCTGCACCAGCCATTTTTGCACAATTTTTGACTCCTCAATATCAACTCTCTCATCAATAAGTGCATAAAAAATGGAATGATCTACATCATCACATGAAACCTGTATAGGCTAAGAAGTTGCCTCATTAGGAAAAGCACTAGATTGTCCACCTATAAAAAGAGGCAACAAAGTATCATACATATCTTTGAAGCTACTTGATCTCTCCTTAGTGAAAGTAATGGCTGAATAGCATCTTCCACAAAAACAACATCACGGCTAACCAGAATGTGTTTAGACTATGGATGATATAGATGATAGCATTTGCTTTCAGAACTTTACCCAACAAAAATACATTTCACTACTTTATCATCCAACTTTTTGTGTTGTTGTTGAGGCACTAATGCATATGCAAAACAACCAAAAACATGCAGATGAGCAATGGATGGCATGCAACCATGCCAAACCTCATATGGAGTGATAGATTGCAGCGCTTTAATGGGACACCTGTTAAGTACACATGTTGCACACATACATAACAGTCTCAAGCCAGAAACTATGTGGTAAAGACTGACTCTTGATCATACACCTCACCATCTCAATGAGTGACCTATTCTTCCATTTAGCAACTCCATTCTATTGAGGTGTATATGGCACTATACACTAATGTTTTATCCCACGTTAAGCTAGAAATGCATTAAAGTCAGAGGACATATATTCCCCCCTCAATCAAAACCCATTTTACATGTTGATAGATCATCTTCTATAGATCTTTGCATGAAAACCAGACATGTAGTCCACACATTATAGAATCCCACATCAAACTGTCCCATGCACTGTTGATTGGTAATGACTTGAAGTAGATATCATAAGTGGACTCTACCTCAAGGAACATGAACTCGCCGCTGATATACTTCATTATTACATTGATCACCCTACACCACAAGGGTCTATTAGGGATGATAGACTCGAGAGGGGGAAGTGTTAGTGGTAAAAGAGTCCAAGGAAGCTTGAGTAGACAAGGAAGCATGAGGAAAGCAATTCAAAGAGAAGGACAAGGCATGAACACAAGCCTAAGTAGACAAGGATTTTGGAGAAGAACATGAGGGCAATAAGGTATCAAAAAATTTTATAAGTTTACATTTATAAAAAGTGATTTTCATCACTACACACCATTGTAAATAATTCCTTCAAACTCCATTTTATGGAAGTCAAGGAGTCCTCAAACATGAGGAGTACTAGTAGAATCTAAATTTCAATTTTCATAACTTTTGGATCTCATTTGAGCCCTAAAATGGCTCAGGAGCCTATTTTTTAACTAGGCTAGACACTCGATCTAAATAGGCCAAAAGCTTGAATCACACATGATTGGCTCTATAGTGAAAACCGAGATTTCATAGCCATCTTCATCATCGTGTGGTGTCCATTGTTCTTCATTGATAGCTACATCCATTGTGGCTAGGATTTCTGCCCAACCATGAGGCTCAAATTCTTTGTCTAAAAATACTACAAGTGCATAGGTTGGGTCTCTAATTAATCTATGAGTTTCCTTTGCACCTACCTCTCTTTAGTTTTCTCTTTTCTCTTGTTTTGTTACAAATTTACACATCCATAAGTGAGTGTCTTCATGCATCCATTACGATCTTGACCCTATGCAATGCATAGACTCCATATAATCTATGGCTCTATGGATGGGGTTCCACTATATAGGGGGCACGTCTCTATGAGAGTAGTCCTTGAGATTTCACTTTGGTTGTAACTCCTAGCTATTGTAGATACAAGGAATTGGTTCCCCAATCTGTACTACTTGCAACTGTCTCATGAATAGTCTTCTCAAAATCATCTCATAGCCCTGATTTTCACTAAAGTAACATATGGCAAAAGTATGCTCCAACTCTACACCACAAGTAGTGAGAGTTATCCCTTCTAACACTCCTAAAGGTTTCTCTATGTGACCATTTCCATTTGTAATTTCATTCTTGTTGGCCTAAGTGTGGGTTTGCCCCAACGTTTCCATACGGAGGTGGTATCAATTGCAACTGCTCCCCCTGAGTCCAAAATAGCCTTGGTTGTGTAACCCTAATGAGTGATAGGAAGATAGGTGTTTCCTTCTTCTCTTTGCTCATGTCTCCTATCTTATCCAAGGGTATCTTTGGCACTGTTCTATGTGAGCCTACTTAGGAATGAATTTTTGCTACTTTAGGCACTTGATTTTCTATGTTTTTCCATAATTCTAGCTTAACCTTGAGTAGCTCCTTGAAAGTGAGATTGCACTGCACTTTAGTGTTCTTTACTACCTTTGTATTTCTAGGAAGGATTGAGTCTTCATTTCTTACCATGACTCTGGGTGCTCTCATACAGGTGGACTTTGCTTCCCATGGACCTATGAAATGAGGCAATTCTTGTAGAGAATTAGACTCAAAGTCTAATCATTCACTAGAATGGGTTTCCTCTTGCTCTTCATAAATAAAAAGAATATCTTGTGTGAATTGATCATGTAGGCCATCCACCATTTCAATGGGAGGAGGATTTTCACTTTCTTTAGCCCATTTACCTTCTTGAATTCTTGTGAGTACTGATTTGTAGAAGCAAAGGTTCTTGACTCAATGGAGTTGGGAACATAAGCATCCTTGGGAGGAAGAATTATTCTTTCACTTTTGATGTTACTCACATGTGATGTAGCTTGCTTTCCCGACTCAGCTATCATCTTTTCCAATCTTTCTAATCGTGTGATGTAGCTTGCTTTCTAGACTCAACTATAATTTTTTCCAATCTTTTTAATAATCCATCAAAGTGTAACTATATTTTGGCTAAGTTGGTACAATGGTTTGAGCCAATTCTACCATCTTTGCACAAAGTATTGTTCTTTCAATTTCTTGGTAAGCCCTGGGGTAACACTTTTCATGTTCTATCATATTTGGCCCTTCTTGGATTCTACCATGATATGCTTTAAGGATCATGTCTAAGTCCTCGGGGGTGGGATCCACTAGGACTGGCTGAGCGGACCACAAAAAAAACCCAGAGTTTCTTGAGGATGTTCTTGACTTGAGCAAATTTCTTGAGGTACAGTTTTTGAGGGATGGTGGAAGCGAGTTTTTAGAAGGCAAGAATGATTAAGAGCTATGGACCTAGAGGCCATCAACAACTGTTCAATGGGAAGAGGAGGTGAACCATCATAGAAAACATAGGTCAAAGGAAATCTAAACAGAAGTTGAAGACATTGAAGCTCGTGAGTTCAATGCGAAGGAAGTTAGAAGGATATGATTCTTGGGCGTTTATCATGCTAGGCACAACAGAAACAAGGAGAGTTTTGAATGTGTTTTGCAATGATCGAGTGAATTGGAGAAAAATTGGCTGCTTAAAGTTAAAGAAATAGGGCACAAAGTGTATGATTTCTCTTCACATCTGTAAGGCGATGACCCATTTTTATATTTAGTAGATGTATGGTTACTTCATTATTCTAAATGTTTGTTTCTTTTTGTAAGTTTTGCCATGTCGTTAGATTATTGGACTAAAGTGTTTGCATAAACTGGTTGGATGCTTTTGAAGTGCATTTGCTTTAGGTTTTATAGTGTATTCAGCCAATGGGTATGTCAAAAGAGAAAGTGTGAGTGAAAGAGTGAAAATAGGAGAAAAAGATAGATAGAGAGCGAGAGTGATAGAGAGTGAGTGAGAAAGAGAAAAAACAGAATGTGTGTGTGGGTATATGTATGTGAAAGAGTGTGTGTGTGTGTGAATAAGAGAGTGCATGTGTGCATAAGGAAGAAAAGAGGGTAAAAGAGGGATGAAAGTGTGTGGGAAAGAGAAAAAGTGTGGGTTTGAGTGAGGAAGCAAAAGTTTAGAAGAGGGAAATGAGCGAGTGAGAAAAAGAGAGAGTGTGAGAGACTGTATGTGTGTGTAAGGGAGTGTGAGAGTGAAAGACAAGAGGTAGAGAGTGAGAGGAAAAAAAAGAGAGTTTTAAAGAGTGTATGAGAATGAGAGTGTGTGAGGGAGAGTGAGAAAGAAAGTGGGAAAGAGAGAGAAAGAATGGGAGTGTTTGCATGCACGGGCTTTGGTAGGAGGTGGAATTGAAACAAGAAGTGAGTTGAGAAAGTTAGAGAGGGCAAGTTAGTAGATTGTGAGCCAAGGAGATAGTGAGGTTGTAAGTTGAGAATGAAGGTGAGTTGAGAATGAAGGTGAGTTGAGAATGAAGGTGAGTTGAGAATGAAGGTGAGTTGAGAATGAAGGTGAGCTAAGAATGAAGGTGAGTTGAGAGTGGGTTGTGAATGACTTGTGCGTAATAGATGAGTGATTTGTGAGAGTTAGCAAGCATCTCATGATGAAGTGAGAGTGAAGAAGAAAAAGGAAAGTAGATTGGAAGAGCGAGGGTAATTGTGTACAATTGCGAGTCTAGGTTGAGGAAAATTTGCCCAACCCCATAAATCTAAGCAAATTTAGTGGCAAAGAAATGGCTTTTCTCAGCTTCAAAATTGCTTCATTTGGCACGCCCAATGGGACTTCCATTACCATATCTCAGAGAGATTGCTACGAATTTGCTTGGTGCCCCAATTGTGTGGCATAGCCATTCCGCCCCACAATTGCCTTGGCCCTTGTTAAAGAAATGGCACAACGAAGGAAAGTTTGTGGTTTTCAAAAGACTGATGCAAGGGGGATGAATTTTGAACAGAGTGATAGACGCTCTGAATTTGGTCGAACAATGAGAAATCATGTGAACCGACATCGTCAATTTGGTCCTATCTCCAATTGTATTAGATGTTGGTGCTACGAGGAGATCGGGCACATTGCAAAATTCTATCCTCGAGTATCTATTCCTTTGGACTTTGTTCCTGTGTTTGCAGATTGTGGAAAGAAGAGCTTGTGTGAGCATGCATGTGGGCTAAAAGAGATCTCTATGGGGAAGGTCAGAAGGAAGGAGACTTATTCTTCTCTCTTTTCTTTCTACATGGAAGTTTTGAAAATGGAGGATATTATGAAGTGGACAATGTAAGAAGTGAGGATTCCCCATCAATTGGGACCTCAAGGACAACTAGGGTCATGTCCAAAATGCTAGATCCAATCAAAATGACCAATAGCTTTGAGAAGCTAAAGATAGATAAGGACCTTGCCTATGCGAGTGACAAAAGGGCCAATGAATCTCAAGATAGAGTCTTAGAAGAACTTGTAAAAAGTCTAGAATGTCAGGTAAACTGGTTACATGAGGAGCAAGATAGAAAAAGGGCTAAGGTTGAGAGAAAAATCAATTAAAAATAGAGGAATTCATAGGGAACTAGGAGGACCAATTGGCATTTATGGAAAACAAAAATGAGGGTGCACGTATATGTATGTCAAAGAGTGTGTGTATGGGAATAAGAGTGTGTGTGTGTGCATAAGGGAGAACAGAGGGATGAAAGTGTGTGGAAAAGAGAAATAGTGTGGTTGTGAGTGAGAAAGAAAAAGTGTGGAAGGGAAATGAGCGAGTGAAAAAAAGAGAGAGTGTGAGAGAGTGTATGTGTGTATGAGGGAGTGTGAGAGTGAATGACGAGAGGTAGAGAGTGAGGAAAAGAAAAGAGTTCAAGAGAGTGTATGAGAATGCGAGTGTGTGAAGGAGTGTGAGAAAGAAAGAAATAAAGTGGGAAAGAGAGTGAGAAAGAATGGGATTGTTGAAAGAAATAAAGTGGGAAAGAGAGTGAGAAAGAATGGGATTGTTTGCATGCACGAGCTTTGATAGGAAGTGGAATTGAAACTGGAAGTCAGTTGAGAAAGTTAGTGAAGGCAAATTAGTAAATTGTGAGCTGAGGGGATAGTGATGTTGTGAGTTGAGAATGAAGGTGAGTTGAGAGTGGGTTGTGAATGACTTGCCAGTAAGAGATGAGTGATTTGTGAGAGTTAGCAAGAGTCTCATAATTAAGTGAGAGTGAAGAAGAAAAAGGGAACTAGATTGGAAGAGCAAGGGTAATTGTGTACAATTGCGAGCCTAGGTTGAGGAAAATTTGCCCAACCCTAGAAATCTAAGAAAATTTAGTGGCGAACAAATGGATTTTCTCGGCTTCATAAATTCATTCATTTGCATGCCTAGTGGGACTTGGCTTAGCATATCTCATAGAGATTGCTACAAGTTTGCTTGAGGGTACATATGGATGGGAGGAGAGTTGCACACACATCATTTGCAAGTCATAGTTTTGAGAGAGCTTTCTCAGACTTGGTATCAAAGCCAAAAGCTAAAGTTAGGCATGTGTTTTGGGGTTTTTTTTTGCATGATCACGTGTGCTTTTGCATTCTTCTTGCATGATATTCATATAATCTAAATCATCACCTTCATCCCGGAGAGCACCGCCATCATTGAGTCCTGTGAAGATGCTGGAGAAAAAGAATTTGGAGGAGCATCACAGAGCCCATAGGACCCCCCCCCTCTAGAGTACACCCATGTGCACACACACTGAGGAGGATCTATCATGCCTACCTGGATACTCAGATGTTGCCAGCGCACTGAGGCATTGCCCAAGCCAAAAGGGAGAGAGAGGCAACATATTCTGAGACCCTCCTCTTTGAGTTAAGGGAACATGGGAACTCTTCCTTCTTATGTACCCGCCTGCGATGCATGTCCGAGTAGTATATGGGATAATACATATGCACATGCACATTCATGTACTGATGGGAGCTTCTCAGAAAAAACGTTCAAGCTTGTTTGTTGGGGATCCATAACCTAAGCTTGATAATTGAGCCAATTTTAACCATCTCCAACCAGGACCTTAGTCATCTACTATGAGAGATACACTCAAGGAAGAGCACTTGTAGATCCCATTCAAACCATGAGTAATAGGATTACCACCCTGGTTCCAAGAAAGAGGAGCATCAAACTCTAGAAGTCCCTAGAGATAGCATCTTAGTCAGAGAGGTCAGATGGCAGCTTAAGTATCTTAAGCCGCATAGATACCATGGCTCGACTAGTGCTAGGATTGTTGATGTTGTTGAGCAGTGGCTTAGCAAGTGGGAGGAGTGATTATACTTGTGTCATATCATGGATGATAGACATAAGATTCAACCAGCCACGTATAACGTTATGGACATTGCCCATAGGTGGTGGTGCAAGATAGAACAAGATGAGGAGCTTGAGACTTGGGATCAGTTCAAGATCTTGTTTTATAATAATTTTGTACCACCTGATGAGAGGTCTAGAGTGCTAGACACCTGGTTCTTCATCGGCCAAAAGAATCAGATCGTTCAAGAGTAATCATATAAATATAGAGAGGTACTTCTTAACTTACCTAATGCTATCCTAGAGTTTCTCTAGGTCCACAAGTTTATCTTGTGACTTAGGGAAAGTATTAGACCATTGGTGAGGAAGGAGATATATCAGCCCTTGGAAGAGTCCATGAGGATGGCCATAGGGGCATAGGCTTTAGCCTATGAGGATGGCCATAGGGGCATAGGCTCCTAGGGTCAAAGGTCCTCATGGCCTAAGGTTAGTCAATGCTTCCACACACCTAATCTTGGCTCGATCAATGCATGTTGGCATTAGACATCTGCAGAAGCACGCGAACATCACAAGGAAGAAGAAGAAGCTTGGAGCACAACACACAATGCTGAATGCATTACCACTAGAATGTACAAAGATAAGTAGCCCGTCAAGACAATAGGCGTATATACAAGCCGGGGGAGAAAAACCTCCTAAAGAGGGAAAAAGAAATTTGATGTACGTGGAAGCACGCAAACAACACAAGGAAGAAGAAGAAGCTTGGAGCAAAACACACAATATTGAATGTATCACCAAGCGAATGTACAAAGTTAAGTAACCCGTTAGGGTTACGTGCGTATATACAAGCCGGGGGAAAAACCTCCTAAAGAGGGAAAAATGTGCCCCGGCATTTCTAGTGTGTTCACACACATCACTACCTAAATATATCAACAAATCCCCCCTGGGAGTGATGTAATGAACAAGTAGGTGGCACTCATGGATAAGGAAGTTCCAAACTATGTGGAATCAATCCACAAAAGGAACTAAGCCCAAAGCTTTGCAGAAAGCTTCAAACTTCTTCCTAGGTAGAGACTTTGTGAAAAGGTATGCAATGTTCTCCTATGTGGGCACATAGGCATAGCTGATCTCTCTAGAAGAGAACCTCTCCTTGACATAATGATAGTGCACCTAATGTGCTTAGTCCAAGCATGGAACACAGGCTTCCTTGAGTAGCAAATGTGCTCTGATTGTCAGTGAAGATGGTGGTGGCAGAAGACTGACCAACACCCAAAACAACCATAAGGCATCTGAGCCACACACACTCAATAGTCGCTATGAAAGCTGCCCTATACTCAGACTCAGAACTAGAAGTGGCCATAGTAGGCGACTTCTTGCTCAACCAAGATATGCATGAGCTACCAAGCATGAAGCAAAAACCATTAATGGAGACACTAGTGTCATAGCAAGCAACCTAGTCAGAGTCAGAAAAAGCATGTAAATCTGGCGGTCGTGATCCCCCTTGCGATAAAACAATCCAAGTAGCTGGGTAACTCTCAAGTAGAAAAAGATGGACTTAACCACCTGCGAATGCTTGACACCTAGGCAATGCATAAACCTACTCATCTGTGAGAAAGCAAACTGAATAACTAGCCGAATAATGCATAAGTAAATCAAGCTTCCAAGAGCCTTCTGATAGAGAACAACATCCAATGCATCTTCAACATCATGAAGACTCAATGGTAAACCTGTCTCCATAGGAGTGGAAATAGGTTCACGAGGAAGGAGATAAGAAAGAGAGCTCACACACACTCTCACTCTCAAGGAGAAGCACACACACAGATTGAGGCAAGGAAGAATTATCTTCTTCTTCTTCTTCTTCTTCTTCTATTACATAAAAAGGAATGTACAAGAATGATCTAAAAACAAGAATACAATAAGTGCAATATATAAAGACCATTACATAAGGAAAAACCTAATGTACGCAAATGAGTGAGTTGGCAAGAAACAAATGTGCCATCACTCGCGGTAGATAAATCTAGTACAACTCAATGACGTATCCCTGACATATATTGATGTGACCACTATACATGTCAACGAAACAACAAACTGATACGTGTCATCTTGGATCATCACATGTTGAGCTTGATATCTCAACACTCCCCCTCAAGCTCAATGTCATGTCCTCTAATCCAAGCATCTTCCGAAACTTCTTTTGCTTCTCTGCTCCAAGTGCTTTAGTGAAAATATCAGCAACTTGCTCATCTATTCTCACATAAATAAGATCAATATCACCTGCTAATACCTTCTCTATGATGAAGTGATAATGTACCTCGATATGCTTTGTTCTAGCATGAAAAATAGGGTTCCGTGCTAACGGTGTGCTAAGATTATCACAATAGATAGTGATAGGCTTTTGCACTTCCACACCTAAATCTACAAGTAGCATCTCCGGCCATGATGCCTCACATGCTGCCATTGTAGCACCTCTATACTCAGCCTCTGTACTCGACAAAGCAACAATGGGTTGCTTCTTGCTACTCTATGTAATAACTGCACTCCCAAGTGATAATAGAAAGCCACTAATAGATCTTCTATCTAGAATGCTACTAGCAAAATTTGCATCGGTGTATCCATGAACCTGCAAATCTACACTAGCTTCATAAAACAACGCATAATCCAAAGTAGCATTCACATAACGTAGAGTGCACCTTAGAGCATCCAAATGTGGCTTCTTGGGAACCTGCATAAATTGACTTTCAAGTCCAACAGTGTAGCTAAGATCAGGCCTTGTAATTGTGAGATATATCAAACTTCCCACAATTTTCTTGTACATAGTAGCATTTTCCAATGCTTCACTTGATGTAGTATCTAACTTCAAATTCTGATCTAATGGCATAGAAATTGGCTTACAATCAGCCATACCATACTTTTACAGCATATTCAAGGCATATTGCCTTTGTGACATCCATATAACTTTCATGTGTGTATAAACTCAATGCCCAAGAAATAGCGCAGCACACCAAGATCTTTCATGTCAAATTGCTGCATAAGAAGTTGCTTTACCTCTATGATGCTTTCTTCATTATCACCACCTACAATCAAGTCATCAACATAAATAGCCACAATCCTGATGCCATCATCACCCTTCCTTGCATATAATGAATGATCTGCATCACACATAGAAAACCCAATGGTGGTTAAGTAATTAGCAATCCTTGCATGCCATGCACGAGGATCTTGCTTCAGCCCATACAAAGCCTTTTGCAACCTGCAAACATATTCTGGATGCTTTGAATCTTCATATCCTTGTGGCTGGTCCATGTAGACTTCTTCCTATAACTCACCATGTAAGAAAGCATTCTTCACATCCATCTGATGCAAAGTCCATCTTCTTGTTGTAGCTAATGCAACAAGTGTTTTGACAATAGACATTTTAGCTACAGGCCTGAATGTTTCCTCATAATCAATGCCATAACTTTGTCCATATCCTTTTGCTACCAAACATGCTTTATACCTAGTTATGCTACCATCAGCACTATGCTTTACCTTGTAAACCCACTTGAAGCCTATGGGTTTCTTTCCTTGTGGCAATGGAACCAGCTTCCATGTATCGTTTCCATAAAGTGCATCCATCTCTTCATCCATAGCTTTTTCCCGATCTGCATTTCGAATTGCTTCTTCAAAACAAGAAGGTTCAGCATCTTGTATTATCTTTGTCATGTAGGCACAATGGCGAGCCATATAACTGTCATACGTCAATCATTGTACTGAATTCCGCATCCTACCAGAGTTTCTTGGTCCTGAGCCACTTCTCCTTGTATCATCTGCATGTGCTTTTCTTACTCCTTGAGTCTTCACAGAGGGCAATCCAAATCCTCATCAAGATTCTTTTCTGAACCACTTGAATATTGATGTACAACAGTAGTTGGAGTTCTATTCATGATGTATACAACCGTATGCACAACTTTTGCACAATAACAATGAGGCATATTCTTCTCAGCCATCAAGGCTCTTGTTATTTCTACAATATGTCTGTTTTTGCATTCAGCAATGCCATTTTGTTGTGGTGTGTACCTGCATGAAAATTGACATCGAATTCCATGACTTTTTAGAAAATTTCTAAAGTCATTTGACATGTATTCACCTCCTCCATCAACTCTTAATGTTTTAATATACTTCCATGTCTGCTTTTCTACCACAGCTTTAAAAATCTGAAAGTGAGTGAATACCTCACTCTTCTCTTTCATGAAATAGACCCACATTTTTCGTGTATGGTCATCAATGAAAGTAACATAAAAACCTGCAACCACCCATAGATGTGGTCTTTGTAGTTCCCCAAACATTTGTATTTACTATTTCTAGCACATTCTCACTAACATGCTTGTCATGCGAAAACGATGATCTTGACTGTTTACCAAATTGACATGCTGCACATAGCTTTCGCATCTCTACAACCTTGAAATTTGGTAGCCCATGGACAATCTCCTTTGAATGCATCAATTTCTACCTTTGCAAGTTTGCATGTCCAGTTTGTTTGTGTCAGATCTCTATATCAACAATAACTCCTACACCTTTTGCAAACACGGCTCCATTCATTTCAAGAATTTTCGCATTTAAGGTGAACATCCTACCCACTTTGTTTCCTTTGGCAATCAATCTTCCATCCCGTTTGTATTGTTCTACATATAACCCATCAACATTGAACCTGACTTGTAATCCCAGGTCAATCATTTGTCCAACAAAAACCAGATTCTTTGTTATATTTGGAACATGCAACACATCAGCAAGGTGTTTTACCTTCCCATCCTCCATAGATAGTGCCATATTTCTTGTATGCTCGATAGGGTGTGATGTTTCATCACTTGTTTCAACATATGCAGGAACTGGCAATTTTTGCAAAGTACTAAACCATTCCGCATGACTCGTCATGTGATTTGAAGCACTTGAATCAACATACCAGACATTATCATTCAATTTTGAAACACTAGCAGACATCGTATTCATCATGTGATGTTGAACCATGAACAGCTTCTCAGAATCATCTACACTTGTGGATGCATAGTTGTTTTGCTGCCTTTTGTTATTTTGATTCTTCAACCTCCAATCATGTTCAAAGTGTCCAAGTTTACCACAATTCTAGCATCCTTTACTATCATTAAGTGAATCATTTCTTTGGAAATTTTGCGGCCTCTTTGGCTCCCCCTACCTCGAAACTGTCCTCTTCCTCCTACATGATTTTGTTGTTGAATTTGGTCTCGGTTATTGTTTCCTCTTCTGCTTTTGAAACCTCTACCTCTGCATCTTCCTCTCCCATAGTAGAATACCTGCAGAGAACTAGATTTTCCTTGGGAGTTTGAATCCTCACCAAGATTCTTTTCTTCAATAATCAGCATAGATACCAGATCAGCAAAATTCGGAATATTTTCCCTAGTCTGAATAGAAGTTCTGAACTGCTTATATGCAGCTCCTAAACCACGAAGGCACAATTCCACCTTATCATCATCATCTACATTCATGCCAATAGATGCAAGTGTCTCACATACGCTTTTGATTTTTAGAGTGTAGTCACTTACCGACATGCTCCTTTTCTCCAATGTCTGCATCTCATTCTTGAGTTGCAATGTTCGTGCCTTTGTATTGGTCTCGTACAATGTGACCAAACTATTCCAAGCCTCTTTCAGAGTCTTGGTATCCTGTATGTGCCCAATCATGCTATCCTGTATGCTAATAGATAGCCAATACATTACCTTTCGTGCTCTTTGATTCCATTCCTCATATGTTCTTAACTGTTTTGCAGTCTGATTCCTCTCTAGTAACTGCACAACATTTTCGTTCTCTCCTTCGATGTACTTTCAGTAGCCTTTTCCCATTAGGAAAATCGTCATTCTGAATCTCCAAGCATGGAAGTTGTTCTTGTTTAGCTTATCGCTCATAATCTAACTCATTCCATCTGCATTTGCCATTATGCAACAATTCACAACACTGCAAAACACTACAAGCAGCACTTCTGCTTGAACACTATCACACTATGATGTGACAGTTCGATCTCAGAAAAACACAGTTTTCGTGTATCAACAGTACATGGAATCACTTGAAATTCTGGATCTAGAAACACGATGCAAGTTATAGTCTCTAAAATTGACTTGGCTTTTCTGTGGGCCCCACCTTGCGAGCTCGAAACGGAGGTCAAGATGGCTCCGAAACTTCGATCTGACAAAAATGACTGACCCTAAAGGGATAACACTCGAAAATATTTTGAGGTCTTCTAGCTTCAAGCCAATTTTCATAGCAAATGGAGGTCGTTTGTGAATCGCATTTTACAAGAAGTGCATCATGTGATTTTGCATCAAAAATGAAATTATCTGTATCATCACATGAAACCTATAAAGGTTGAGAAATTGCCTGATTTGGACCAACACTAGATTGTCCACCTTTAAAAATAGGCAACAAAGTGTTATACATATATTTGGAGCTAACCAATGTCTCCTTAGTACATGAAAGTAATGGGTGAATAACATCGTCCATAAAAACAACATCACGGTTAACCAAAATGTGTTAAGCCTATGGATGATACATGCGATAGCCTTTGCTTTTAGAATTGTACCCAACAAAAATACATTTCACTGCTTTAACATCCAATTTCCTGTGTTGTTGTTCAAGCACTAATGCATATGCTAGATGTAACATAATCCTGGTAGGAGATGGTTGAACCACACCCTAAGAGAGAGGATTAGGAAGTAATCCTCAACCATGGCTTTTGGGGCAAGTGGTTAGCCCATCACATTCCTAACCAAGAGGTTGTGAGTTCAATCCCTTACATTGGTATCAGAGCCTAGGAAGTAGGCTTGGGCAAGGTGGAATGATCCAATGGCCTCTAAAAAAGGCGCTTGGGCACTCTATCATGTGAAAGGGTAGGAATTGTGGAAGGCGCGCGCGTCGGTTTCAAGGATGGACCTTACAATGATTGGGGTGTATCTCTCAATCCGTAGGTCGGATTGAGGCGTGTAATATACCGTTGGAAAGCTCTTGGAACGAACTTTCCAATGAGCTAGCTTGGAAGTGTGAAGTCCTTGTGAAACCTTGGGTGGAACTTGATTGAGTGTTCAAGATACCAAGCATGGGTGAGAACAAGGTTCAAGACTAAGGTTGAGAACAAGGGCTCGAGACACCAAGGTTGCGAACAAGAAGGTTCAAGACACCAAGGTTGAGAGCAAGGGTTCAAGAGACCAAGGTTGCGAACAAGGTTCAAGAAACTGTGCGAGGTTGAGGAACATCAATTCAAGGGCACCTAGGGAGTTCAAGGGACTGATCACCGAGGCTAGAGGGATACAAGAGTAGATCATTGAGGACAATGATCGACCAAGGGGGAAAGAATGTAACATAATCCTAGTAGGAGATGGTTGAACTGCACCCTAAGAGAGAGGATTAGGAAGTAATCCTCAACCATGGCTTTTGGGGCAAGTGGTTAGCCCATCACATTCCTAACCAAGAGGTTGTGAGTTCAATCCCTTACGTTGGTATCAGAGCCTAGGAAGTAGGCTTGGGCAAGGTGGAATGATCCAATGGCCTCTAAAAAAGGCGCTTGGGCATCCTCTATGTGAAAGGGTAGGAATTGTGGAAGGCGCGTGCGTCGGTTTCAAGGATGGACCTTACAATGATTGGGGTGTATCTCTCAATCCGTAGGTCGGATTGAGGCGTGTAATATACCGTTGGAAAGCTCTCGGAACGAACTTTCCAATGAGCTAGCTTGGAAGTGTGAATTCCTTGGGAATCCTTGGGTGGCACTTGATTGAGTGTTCAAGATACCAAGCATGGGTGAGAACAAGGTTCAAGACCGAGGTTGAGAGCAAGGGTTCAAGAGACCAAGGTTGCGAACAAGGTTCAAGAAACTATGCGAGGTTGAGGGACATCAATTCAAGGGCACCTAGGGGTTCAAGGGACTGATCACCGAGGCTAGAGGGATACAAGAGTAGATCATTGAGGACAATGATCAACCAAGGGGGGAAGAATGTAACATAATCCTGGTAGGAGATGGTTGAACCACACCCTAAGAGAGAGGATTAGGAAGTAATCCTCAACCATGGCTTTTGGGGCAAGTGGTTAGCCCATCACATTCCTAACCAAGAGGTTGTGAGTTCAATCCCTTACACTAGACAACCAAAGACACTGAGGTGAGCAATAGATGGCTTGCAACCATGCCAAGCCTCATATGGAGTGATAGATTGTAGTGCATTAGTGGGACACCTTTTAAGTACATATGGTGCACACATAAAAGCCTCAAGCCAGAAACTATGTGGTAAAGCATCACTCTTGACCATATACCTCGTCATCTCCATGAGTGACATGATCTTCATTTCAGCAACTTCATTTTGTTGAGGTGTATACGGCATTGTATATTGATGTTTTATCCCACACTCAGCCAGAAATGCATTGAAATCAGAAGACATATATTCCTCCCCTCGATCAGAACGAAGGGCACCCATTTTACATGCTAACAAATTTTCAACCAAAATCAAAAACCATTTGAAGCACATAAACACTTCGAACTTTGCTTTCGATGGATATACCCATGCATGCCTAGAAAAATCATCAACAAAAAGTCATGAAGTAAAGATATTTCCCAAAAAAATGTGTCTGCATAGGACCACAAACATCATTGTGAACAAGCTGCAATTTCTTAGTAGCTCAAACTGAAGCATCTTTTGGGAAGGAGAAATGTTGCATTTTGCCCAAAATACAACCTTCACAGATATGTTTACTAGGTGCCTCATGTGTGGCCAAAGAGGACACCATTTTAGATTTCTGCAAGTTTGGCAAACTAGAAAAATTCAGATGACTAAAGCGTGCATGCCAAAGCTTTGCATTTGCCATAGCTTGAGAATCTTGAACTGCACATGCTGAATCATTCACAAATTTTGCATAATCTATGAGCTGTTGATATATTTAGGTAGTGATGTGTGTGAACACTCTAGGACCGCCGGGGCACTTTTTTCCCTCTTTAGGAGGTTTTTTTCCCCCGGCTTATATATACGCCTATTGCCCTAATGGGCTACTTATCTTTGTACATTCTCTAGTAATACATTCAATATTGTGTGTTTGTGCCCCAAGCTTCTTCTTCTTCCTTGTGCTGTTCGCATGCTTTCGCAGACGTCTATCTCCAACAATTGGTATCAGAGCAGGTCATCGCTTCTTCTAGGGCGTCGTCGACACTCCTTCGTTTCGGCCTTCAAACGCACTATCGCAGCACTTGTGCAGGATATTTCGTCCTTTTGTGCCAAAGGTATATACCAGTTTCTGTTCGCCAGTTTAAGCGTCTCAAAGTCTGCTACAGGTCTAGCAGAACTCGTCTGGGCAGTTCCATTCAACTTTTTGAGATACAATCAATTTTCTGCATCAAGGTACTTTAGTCACCGGCCATGGCTGAAAGCAGTGATGTATTCCGTATGTTGGCTGTTGAGGATAAGTTGGATGGTACCAACTACCCATTATGGGCTTATATGATGCGACATGTACTGGTTGCAAAAGGACTGTGGAACATTATGCAGGGTGTTGAAAGACGTCCTGTTACACCTGCAACTACAGGTACTACAAATACAGGTACTACAAATACAGGTGTTGGAGGTGCTGGAGCTGATGAAGATGGTGTCGAAGATGATATTCCGCAGATTCCTGTTCGTGTTGCTGTTTCTGTTGCACCTACTGCAGAGCAGATTCGTTGGGATGGCAGAGATGCCCTGGCACATGCATTGATAGCTTTGTCTGTCAAACGTGCCATTATTCCTCACATTCGCTCTTGCAGAACAGCAAAGGATGCTTGGGATACACTTACCACTTTGTACCAGGCTGGGAATGAGGCTCGTGTTGCTTACCTCCGAAAACAGTTGGAGAGTGAGCACATGAATGAAGGTGATTCTATGGACAATTTTCTTACAAAGATCAAAGACCTGAAGGAACAATTGATTTCTGCTGATGAGGTTATACCAGATAGCTCACTTGTGCAGACCGTTTTTAGTGGTCTTCCTGATTCATATCAGAGTTTTGCCTCTACTCTTCGGTTGATGATGAAAGGCAATCCGAATGCCTTGTCATTTGAGGAATTAGTCTCTGTTCTGTTGCAGGAAGATTAGTCCAGGCAGAACATGTCCATTATGCGTGTTGCAGATCAAGCTTTCCTGGCTAGTCAGAAGGACAAAGGAAAATGGAGCTCTTCTACTAGTAAGCAGAAATCTGCAAATGCTGCACAATCGAAGAACCAGGATAAAGATGAGAAGAAATCAGAAAAGCAGAAATTGTTCTGCAAGTACTGTAAAGGATATGATCATATTATAAAGAACTGTCCAAAACTGGCTGCTAAAGAGGCAAAGAAGAAAGAGGCTAGAATGGTTGTTGCAGAGGCCTCTACACCAAAAATAGAGTCTGCAAATCTTGTGCAGGAAGAAGAATGGGCGTTTACTACTGTCTGCAGTTTTGACCCATCTTCTCATGATCAGTGCATGTCTGCAGTAGACTCAGATGTTTGATACTTTGATAGTGGGGCGACCAAACATATTACCTCGCAGCATAGTTTCTTCTCTTCACTCGAGCCTGCCCCTACAGGGAATACTGTCACATGCGCCAATAACTCCTCTTATCCTGTTATGGGAGTTGGTAAGATCATTCTGACTACTGCTGATGGTAGTTCTTTCACTTTGTCAGATGCTTTATTTGTGCCAGGGATAAAAAAAAACCTGTTATCAGTTTTCACTTTGTCAGATGCTTTATTTGTGCCAGGGATAAAAAAAAATCTGTTATCAGTTTATTTGTGCCAGGGATAAAAAAAAACCTGTTATCAGTTTTTGTGCCAGGGATAAAAAAAAACCTGGATGACTATTGGCGGCAGTTGACTGTTACAGGAGAGAGAGCGTAGCAGAATTTCGGCGCTAGAGAGAATTCCAGAGAGAGATTGTTGTAGAGATTATGGCGCTGTTAAAAAAAGAACAGAGACGACGTTGCGCAGCATAATTCGGAGAGAGATATAGAGAGAGTTGGTTTCCTCCTGATTGATGATGCTGTGCTGAGAGACAGAAATCCACGGCAAAGTCACACACAGAGATAAAGCCGGGGCAGAGAGAGAAGTGCTTGCACACATGCGGAGAAAATCGTGAGAGAGAAAGATGGAGTTTTGGCGGACTACAGATACAGAGAGAGAGAAAATCTTGCGCGCTGATGTGTTGACAGATGAACTCGTGAAGGGCGGCATCTTCAGATGGGCGCACGCACTAAATCACGAGAGAGAGAGAGAGAGAGAGAAAGAGAGAGAGAGAGAGAGAGAGAGAGAGAGAGAACCTCTGATTGGCATCGGAGAGATGAAAACAATAGGTCGGTTGACTCTACAGAGAGAGAAGGGATCGGATGCTTCTCAGATAAGAGTTGACCACGGTTCTGGAGAGAGAGAAAGAGAGAGAGAAGTTCTATTTTCTTGTATTTTGCGTGCGTTCATGATCTGCAGTTCAATAATAATTCACATTTATTTAAGGAAGAACATGCGTGTTGATATATGGGAATGAGTTTATCTTTTAACAAGAATGCTTTTCAAATACATAGTGAATAACAATAGGCAATTACTTGTTGCGCCATATGCAAAGGTTTTTTATGAAAGATGTATGCCTCAGACGTGCATTGACTAAAATACCAATTGGGAACCTCGCAAAATACTTATTGTCTTTTGAGCTAGATAGGATGGAGCTAGATAGGATGGAGCCCATAGTACTCTTCCTCTTTTGGATATTATCTCGTATTGATAGAAAATGCTTAATAAAGATATCGTTTAAATCAAAGGTTGTATGGTGATTCATGGCATGATTTTCATAAACAAAATATGAAAACTTGATTATATTTGAAACTCTTTGTTCATCCTCATGACAATTCCCTAAGTATTTTTTCCTAAACACTTGAAGTACAGATGATTATTTTCTAAATCTCCTCGTTGATCTTCTTGGTGTGTGTACTCTACAGGTTACTGCGTGATCAGAGATTATTGTGAATTTTGAAGTAAAGAGCTACAAAGTGAGGACTTGAAGAAAAGCTTGGATCGAAGAAAAGTGAAGAAAAGATTAAATCGCAAAGACCAGAAGACAAAGATCGAGGGTGACTTCCTACACTGTAGTGGGAGGCCTACATCATATCCAGCCGATCCGCACTGTAGCGGCTGCATTTATTTGTATTTATCTGTTCCACACTGTAGCGGATTTTTGTATCGCGGACCCGCACTGTAGCGGGCATCACTGTATCATTCAGATTTTATTGTATCATCGAATTTGTATACACACCGACCCAGTGATTTCGAGAATCAGTGCTATATCTGATTTGTCTCTTTCCCGACGCCTACGGTCGTGTACGCACGCACGTCTCGACACTTCCGAGGGGCAAGGGGCCCACACGTACGAGGATCGCGCACGCTCCGGAGAGCACAGGCGAGGCGCCCAGCGCGCAGACGCCGCTCGCAGGACAACGGGAACGGCGCACCAGAGCGGGGCCTGATCCAACCCCCACGCACCGGCTTCCCGCCACGACCTCCTTCTTCCCGACAGCGTGACAGCAAATTAGATGCACCTTTGTCATATCGAACTCGTTCAGGCTCTCATAGTGCCTCCTTTGCATCAGATTGCTATGCTATGGCTGCATCTAGTCTCTGTGATGAGAATGAGCCTGTTTCTTTAGATGAAGCATAAAATTCAGAAAATTGGATGGCTGCTATGCAATCTGAATATGATGCTATAATGAAGAATGGTACATGGTCTTTATGTGACTTGCCTCCTGGCAAGAAGGCCATTGGCACTAAGTGGGTATACAAGCTGAAGCGTAAACCTGATGGTACAGTTGACATGTATAAGGCTAGGCTTGTTGCAAAGGGTTATGCACAAGAAAGAGGCATTGATTTTGATGAGACCTTTGCACCTACATGCCGTATGACTACTGTTCGGAGCATTTGTGCACTTGCAGCCCATCATGGTTGGAATGTACATCAGTTGGACATTAAAACAACATTTTTTAATGGTGACTTGCATGAATAAGTGTATGTTTTTCAGCCCCGTGGCTTTGTGTAGAAAGGGCATGAAAACCAGGTTTGCAGGTTAAAGAAGGTATAATATGGTTTAAAGCAAGCACCACGTGCTTGGTATGAGAAGATACATGCCTATCTGATTGCACATGGTTTTGAGAACTGTCCAACTGAAAGCACCTTATATGTTAAACGTGCTAATGATGTGCTTCTGATCATTGTTGTCTATGTTGATGACATGCTGCTCACTGGTCCTATTGAGACTCATATTGCTGATTTTAAGACTGATTTGCATGCCTCATTTGAGATGTCTGATTTGGGGCATTTGCATCACTATTTGGGCATTCAGTTTATGCATGTTGATGGTGGAATGGCTTTGTGTCAAATGAAATATATTGACACATTATTGTAGCGTTTTGGCCTTGAAGACTGTAAGCCTATTGCCACTCCTATGGAGACAGGTTTACGATTGAGTCTTCATGATGCTGGAGATGCATTTGATGCTGTTCTCTATCAGCAGGCTGTTGGATGCTTGATTTACTTATGCATTACTCGGTCAGATATTCAGTTTGTTGTCTCACAGATGAGCAGGTTTATGCATTGCCCAGGAGTCACGCATTGGAAAGAGGTTAAGCGCATCTTTCACTAGTTGAGTGGTACTAGGCTACTTGGGTTGTTTTATCCCAAGGAGGGATCACTACCGCCAGATTTGCATGCTTTTTCTGACTCAGATTGGGCTGGTTGCTATGACACTCGTGTGTCCACGAGTGGTTTTTGATTCATGCTTGGTAGCTCATGTATATCTTGGTTGAGCAAGAAGCAGCCTACTGTGGCCACTTCCAGTTGTGAGGCTGAGTATAGGGCAGCTTTCACAGCGACTGTTGAGTGTGTGTGGCTCACACGCCTTATGGCTGATTTGGGTGTTGGCCAGTCTTCTGCCACCACCATCTTCACTGACAGTCAGAGCGCATTGGCAGTTGCGAGGAACCCTGTGTTCCATGCTCGCACTAAGCACATTGAGGTGCATTATCACTATGTCAGGGAGAGGTTCTCTGCTGGGGAGATCAGCTTCGCATATGTGCCCACGCAGGAGAACATTGCAGACCTTTTCACGAAGGCTCTGCCTAGGGAGAAGTTTGAAGCTTTCCGCAAAGCTTTGGGCTTACTTCCTTTTGTGCAGTGATTTCCACATAGCTTGGCACTTCCTTATACATGAGTGCTAGCTCCTTGTTCACCGCATCACTCCCAAGGGGGATTTGTTGATATATTTAGGTAGTGATGTGTGTGAACACTCTAGGACCGCCGGGGCACTTTTTTCCCTCTTTAGGAGGTTTTTTTTCCCCGGCTTATATATACGCCTATTGCCCTAATGGGCTACTTATCTTTGTACATTCTCTAGTAATACATTCAGTATTGTGTGTTTGTGCTCCAAGCTTCCTCTTCTTCCTTGTGCTGTTCGTGTGCTTCCGCAGACGTCTATCTCCAACATGAGCTTATACAACCCATGGCATAAAATGCCAGGAGCAATAATGATGTCAACATTTGACAGAGATAACCAATCTTGGCTAATGTTGAAACTAATAATAGATTTTTCTTGATCCCTAGCACAAATAAAGCATCTGAAAATGTAAAAGAACTACCATCAATAGTAGTCAAAATGATCTTATCAACTCCCATAGCAAGATAAGAGGAGTTGTTGGTGCATGTGATAGTTTTCCCTATAGGGACAGGCTCAAATGAAGTGAAGAAACTGTGTTGCAAGGTAATATGTTTGGTTTCCCCACTATCAAAGTACCAAACATCTAAGTCTACTGTAAACATACATTCTTCATGAGAAGACGGGTCATAAATGCAAACATTAGTAAAATGCCCATTCTTCATTATGCATAAGTTTATCAAACTCTATTTTTGGTGTAGAGGCCTTTGCCATTTCAACCCCTTTCTTCTTTGCCTCTTTTGTAGCCATGTTTGTTGTTACCCTTTGGAGTTATCCTCTCCAATCATTTTAGCATAAAGGATCAACAATACATCTTACATTTGTCAATCCGGGAATTATACAAAGACCACAACCCCTTCTAAATTGATGGAATCCAAGAATAAGAGGAAAATGACAGTTTTTCTGAGAAATGATGAAGATGAAGAGAAATTTCTAGGGTTTTGATTATCTTGAGCTACACTACATCATTTTCAATGATCTTGGTGCCTAAAGTGTGTTATTTTCTCAGCAGATCACAATTAATGATACGTGTAACCTTCAGACGAGACAATCACAATTCTGTGAAATCTGATGATTTCCATCTCCAACTCTATTCTTCAGCATTTTCTCACTCAATACTCTAAGATTCACTTCTCTTCATACACATTAATCAGAAATACACAACTGAAGCTTGCAAATTCCATGGATCACACATAGAATAGACTCAACAAATCAAAGAAAATCACATGGAAGTAGAAAACACGATTTCTTGCAGGAGAGCTCTTCAAATTACTTGGATAGCAAAAATAATACAACCCACCACCTCAAAATAGAGGAAATTATCTTTTATACATTTTCAAGTGTCCCTTTTCACACTTAAATTTTGGTCCTTTTCCCTTCTAATCTAGAAATATGCTATCAAAGAGCTTCCAAAAATTCTAGAAAAAATACATATGATTCTAATTTACATGAGGAAGACTCTTCCTCATTTTTACATCATTTGCATAAATATTTCTACAATTTTTTTTATATTTACAAATATTTCTCTTCAAAAAATGCTTCTTCTAACATTCTTCCCCTCCTAGACTTTTTGGCTCCTGACAAAAAATATTCTTGCTGATATATAATGAGTGCTTCCTTCACTTCTTCTTTCTTTGATATACTTGTGACAGTAGATCATGACTTTTTCTCTCTGTGATGTTTAAATTATTCACCATTTCAAATAATGCTTTTCTCCACTGTACTGCTGCCTCTGGTTTATCTATCACATCTTTTTTTAGATATTCTGTATATGCTTCTTCATAGGCTGTGAGTCTGGATTTTGTAACTGCCGATAAATTCCCAAAAATTTCCAATTCTCTTTCAAAAAATCCATAATCAAAAGCATCTTCATAAATTTGAAGCAAGCTGGTAATTTTTAATACTTTCAACAATCATGCAAAAAGGTATACCTAGACCATCTGCTGCCCAATGATGTTGGTCTGGATTTATTCCTTTGTTGAGAGCAAAATTCACAATTTGTTCTTCATATTCATTATGCATTTTTTTTTATAAATTCCATTCTAGATTCTCTATCCGTTAAAAGCTTCTGAACAAACTCATCTGAGTACTCCTCAACTGCTGTTTTGTTTTCTTGTTCATCACCATGTTGAGTTCTGTTATCATCTCCCCCTTCATACTCTTCTGCTTGTATAGTCTCTACCTGTTCTTCAACGTGGCTTTGTGGATTTTCTAACTTTTTCTGTAGCTCCTCCACCATCAACATTAAACTTCTATTCTGAGATGTTCACAACTCTCTTTCTGATTTCCACTCACTTCTTTCTTTTTCTATACTCAACTACCAATCACTCCTCTCTTTTGCTATATCCAAATGTAGTTTATTATAGCCTCTCATTGAACTGGCAGCATGAACACTGGCTTGCTTTTCCAACTCATTGGCTTCCTTCAGTTCTGTTTGTAGTCTTATAATTTCTTTATTCAATTCTTCCCTCTCATCCTGTGTTACCTGTTCAAGCTTGCTCTCTTCTTTTAATTGGCTTCTTCCATCAACAACCTGTTTATTTCTTCATTTGCTTTGACCATAATCTGATATGAGCTTTGAAGTGTTCTGTATCTTCCTTCCATTTTCTTCAGCTCCATTTCTATTTTGCTGTTATGCTCTATCTGCTTTACACATTTCTCTTCAAGAAATTGAATTTTGTTTTGTTGTTGAACCTCTAATTCTTCCAATGAAATTATCCTGTTGGTCAAATCCTCATTTCTTTCTTGAACAATCTTCAGCTGTTCCTTTAATTGCTCCTTTTCTTTCTTTTGTTCATTAATGATTCTACTTCCTTTCACAAATTCTGATTCAGCCACCATTCCTGATATGATCATGTTTCTACTAGATGGTCTGAACTGCTCTATATTGCTCATGATTACTTTACAAGCACACCTTATATCCTTGGGTATCCTTTCTAACCCAGCTTCTAATTCCATTTGTTTTACTTCTATCTTCTTTTCTCCTTTGCAGTCATTCTCTTCTTCATCTTCTTCCTCATATTCTATGACCTGGTTCTTTTGTTCTTCATAGCCCTTTTCTCCTTCCATTTCTTCTTTATCTACAACATCTTCCTCATATTCTAATGTCTGTTCCTCCCTCTTCTCATGATCTAATGTTTCTTTAATTATCCCTATCTCTTCTGCCTTCTTTTTCTCCATTCCTTGTTGTTCCTCTTCAAGGACCTGTCCTTCCTTTTCCTGTACTTTATTAATCCTGAGTTAAGGTTGAATCAATCTCCACAGAGAGCTTTATCTGATCATTGATTATTTGCTCCTTTTGTCCCTCCTCTTGCTCATCTATATCCATAAGATCCAAGTCTTCTTCTTTATCATGATCTTCTGTAGTTGTGAACTCCTCCTTATGATTTAAGTCATAAAGTATATATTCTATGCTTTGGTTTATTTCTTTTTCTGTATTTTCTTCTTCACCCTCTTTGAAATCCATCTTTCCTAATACTTCCTCAGTTTCCTTAATTTGATCTTTGTTTTCCTTCTGATGTACTGAGCTGCATATTTGAGCTTCCTTTTTTGTTTCTATCTTTTCCTCATTAAATTTGAAATAGGTTTCATGTGAAGGTTTTGTCCATACTGTCTTAAACCCTGAGTCCACTAATCCACAACTGAACTCCTTCCTTACTTCAACCTCTTCTTCCATCATCACTGCTTTACCTTTTAGTACCCTTTTCTCTTCTCTAGGACTAACATGTTTTGTTGTTTCTTCTTGAACCTATTTTCCTTGTGGCTTCTCACCCAAATCTTCTAGTGTTTTATTTTTTTGAGAGGTTTGCACTGTCACATTTGGTGTGCTAGGTAATGATAAATTCAAGCTTTTCAACAAAAAATTTTCAATGTCACTCTCTGAATCTGAAGAGAACTGTGAAGAACCAGCTATCCCTGATTTGTCCATTCTTGGTTCTTATATAACAATGGATTCCTCTTGCTTCTTTTCTTCTGCTGACAATTTTCCTGTCTCCATCCTTTGTACAGATTATACTGCTTTTCCTTTATTTTTCTTGGTCACCTTCTTTTTCTGCACAGGTTTCTTTGAACCTTCTTCTTCACTACAACTGTGGTCCTAGTTTCAGGAGGACCTTGTAATTCTTTGAAATAGGCCAACAATCCTACCTCCTTTTTCACAAAAACTTCTTCGGTTTCTACAACCATCATCTGATCATGCAACTCTTCATAATGTTCCTCTTCTTCTTGTATCCAGTCAGATGCTTTACATGAATAGTCTTCCAACATTTTTTGATATTGGGCTTCATAGATTGCTCTTTTGTTGCTTCCTTGAGCCAGATAGGAATACAATTGTTCCTTGCTTGTCTGAGGTGGATGAGGTTCATTTGAAGACTGAACTTCCTTTTGAGCAGCTTCATGCTCTTCCTTAGTTGCCTCTTCCTGTTCCAATTCTACTTTTCTTGGATCCAATCTTCTTTTCTTTACTGGAATGACTTCTTCTAAGACTCCCTTTCTTTTCCTTTCTACTCCCCTCATGCTTGGTTGGGCTTCCGCTTCTCTTACAGATATTATCTTAGAGGGACTTTTGATTAGGGGCATCAAACTTCTGAAGTATTGAGCTTCTAGAGCCAACTTTAATTGATCCTCCATTCCTAATACATGATATATAATCATTGTCAAGACTTTTGCTCCATTCATGAACTTCCTTTGCTCCCAATGTTTGGCTGCTTCCTTCAACTGATCATGTATGTATGGAGTTACATCCATCACTCCAAAAGGTTTGGTCCTACCTTTATTATTAAACATGATTAGTGTCACTGGCTTGTGTGGCATGGTGTATCTAGGTAGTTTTGGAAAACAGAAATATTGAAGGAACATTTTGATAGCATACTCTTCATTCTCTTTTCCTTTAAAATCAAGGAATTTGGAATATCTTGCATAGGTTGCTTTATTCTTTTTGACAAAACTGTTGTCCAACTTGGTTCCCATTGAATAGAACTGAAGGGCTGTCCTAATATGCTTTGCCTTTATAGTAATATTCACTTCTTTGTTTTCCTTGTCCTTGAATGAACACCTGAAATATGCATCATTGCCCTTTCCAACTTCCATCAGGCTATTCATCACCTTTGCTACTCTTTCAAAGTCTATGAAAAATAAGGGTTCATCCAGCAGTCTGTGTAATCCTATTGCTTTCCATCTTTTGTAATTGACTGCAATTTTTTGGAATTTGTAAAACTCTTGGCACAACATGGTGTACTTGTGACCCCCAACTCCTACTGTGAAAATGTGTTGACCAATGATACTAAGGTTTTCCTTGAGCTCCTTGACTATCTTCTCTGCTTCTGGAATTTCCTGCTCTTCATCGGACTCTAGCTCTACTTGTTCTACTATTACTTCACTGTCTAAGAACTAATGTCCTTTAGACAAAGTTACTGAGTCTGCTTTGAAATCATGGATTGGCAGTTCCTTTGGATTCACCATTCTGAAGAAAATATAATATCACACAAAAAAGAAGACTCCACCCACATGAGTCACAGTAAAGATAAATGAAATCATATTTATCTTAAGATATAAATGAAAGAGAATGGCAAATAAAAACTCAATTGAAGTGATCATCACATGTGTAGCAAGATGTCTAGTGTTCTCTTTCCTTTTAAAAGCTCTTATATATATATATATATATATATATATATATATATATATATATATATATATATATATATATATATATATATATATATATATATATATATATATTAATAATAGAAAGAACAAAGAGAAAAAAGAAAAATTGAATGAAAAATAGAAACCTGCTAAATTACACCCTATATCTTGCTTGTGCAATATAACTTATATAAACAAAAGAATTACAAAAGAATTGATATTTTTTCTCTCTCTTTTTTTAATTTAATTTTTCTCTTTCTCTTTTTTTTCCTCTTTTTCTTTTTGTTTTCCTCTCTTTTTTTTCTCTTTTCTTTTTTTCTAATAATACTTTCTTCCACTTCTCTCTCTTCCCCTCCTATTTCTTTTCTTAGAAAGAGGATGAGGTAGAGTCAAATGGAAATAATTTCCAAGATGTCATAATTTCCTTTTTGTAAAATTCTGAATTTCTTCAAGAATTCCATGTGTGCATTAGATAACCATTATGCCTTTTCTTTCATCTGTAACTCTTCATACTTTTGAGCTATTTTAGTATCTTAATGCTTGTTTCCCTTCCATTGAATCAGATTTGATTTTTTTACCCAATAATACTTGATTCCTGTTGACTTTGTTCTAGGAATAAAACCATCTTCTTTTGATAAACTGTACTTGGAAGTTTTTGGCTTCCATATCCATTTAGTTCTGGGAAATTGTTTTGATGAGCAGTGCTTGTATATCCTTTGTTTCCACATTCTTCTTGTCTTGATGCCTAGATGCTTCTGACCATTCCATACTTGCCACGTTTCTTCTGTCTTTTCAACACCTTTTGTTTCTTCAATTTTCTCTTGTTTTTGATGGAAGTGAATTTGGTCATGAAGTCTGGTGATAATATTTTCATAAAGAAATCTTGCAGTGGTCTGAGCATCATTCCTTTTTGTAGCCCTAGCCTCTGCCCATTTAGTCAGGTATCTATGGCTACTAGTATACATTCAGCATGGGATTGTTTTGTTGGAGGATGTATGGGTCCAATGAAATCCAATCCCCATTTACTAAATGCTCTTGCTGAAATCAGTGGTACTAATGGCATATTGTCTCTTTTATTTGGTTGACTCACTCTTTGACAAATGTCACATCTTTTTACATATGTTCTTGCATCAGGAAATAGAGTTGGCCACCAAAAACCAGAATATAATATGAGTTTAGTAGTCCTTTCACTTGAAAACTTTCCTCTTGCCACTCCGGAATGTGCCATTTCTAACATTTCTACATATTTATCTTCAGGAACACAAATTCTTAAATATCCATCCATCCCTTTCTTGTACAATTGATCGCCTATCAGTTGATACTCTTCAGAAATCATTTGTAGATTCTTTGAGTCTGCACTCTCTCCTGCTGGCTTTCCTTTCTTGTTTCTTTTCAACTTCTCAATTATGTTTGCACTCCAATCTGGATTTTTCTGAAACCAGTATAAGGTTATAATTTCTGAATTTTGCAAAGATTGGCATTCCCAGCGCTTGGAAATATATTTTTTTACATCTTGTATTTTATTAGGCCAATGTATTCCCATCCTATTGAGATTGTTTAGGGTGACTATCATGGAAGCATGAATACAGGGATTCCAACAATGAGCTTTTTTTAAATACTCCTGTTGCTCCTCTTCTGGAGTACAATATTCTAATATACCCATTTGATTGAGATGATATAAATGTCCAGCTAGCACCATAAAATTCCTACTTTGTAATACCAGATGTGTGTTGTTTTCAAATGTTCTACATGGTCCCATGGTTAGCAAAGGTACTAAAGTCATGGCCCATTCACGAATACTTTCTATTTTGAACAGATATGCATCTGGTAAGTCATCATCTAGAGGTGAACTTGGCTCTTTGGCTTGGATCCTGGACAAATGGTCTGCTCTCTAATGAGTTTTTCCTTGCCTGACCACTACCTCAAACTCAAATTCCATTAGTAGAAGAAACCATTTGACTATCCTACCTGTGTGACATGGTTTGTTTACTAAGTAGAGTAGAGCTTGGTGATCCACAAAAAATTTAAACTTGTTGGCCAAAAGATAATGTCTATATTTTTTTATAGCAAATATCATTCCCAACCCTTCCCTCTCAGTGGTTGTATAGTTTTTTTCTGCTGAATTCAATTGCCTACTAGCATAAGCAACTGGAAAGTCTAGTTTGCTCCCTTCTGTTGGTTGTGCTAACACACATCCCAAAGCATAATTTGAAGCATCCACATGGACATGAAAGATTTTATCCCATTGTGGAGTTTTTAGAATTGGTGTTGTTACTAAACAAGTTTTCAAGGTTTCAAAGGCTTGGTCACACTCTTTAGTCCACTCAAATTTTGTGATCAAAGCATACAAAGGTTTTGCAATATCTGCAAACTTGTGTACAAATTTTCTATAATAACCACAATGTCCCATGAAAGTTTGAAGTTCATTTACATTTGTTGGTCTTGGAAGTTCCACTATGGCCTTAAGTTTTCTTTCATCTGTTGAAATTCCATTTCTGGAAACTATGTGACCCAACATTCTCCCTTGCCTCACAAAGAACACACATTTCTCTGGATTTAGACATACTCTGTATGTTCTAGATTTTTTGAATATATTTTCCAGATCCTTCAAATGATCTTGTCTTTTTAATGAAAAAGTGCAAAGATCATCCACATAAATTTCCATTATATTTCTAAGGAATTCTTTGAATATGTGACACATTAATCTTTGAAAAGTTGTTGGGCCATTAGTTAGAACAAAAGGCATAACCCTAAAAGCATAGATTCCCCATTCTGTGGAGAAGGCAGTTTTATGTTGGTCTTCCAAAGCTATGGTGTACCTGATTATATCCAGAAAAACCATCCAGAAAACTATAGACCTCCTTACCTGCAACTCTTTCCAAAAGATGGTCTGTTATGGGTAATGGATAGCTATCCCTTATAGTTGTAGCATTCACCTTTTTCAAGTTAATGCATACCCTGAGTTTCCCATTCTTTTTAGGTACCACAACTATAGGAGATATCCACTCTGTATACTCAATCTCATAGATGAAATTGGCAGCCAGCATCTTGTCAATTTCCTCTTTTATTTTTGCAGAGTATTTGTCATTAAATGTATAGTGTCTTTGTTTACTAGGTTTTGCATCACGTGTAATAGGTATCTTATGCTCATAGATTTTAGGGTCAATTCCTTCAAATCCTTGTAACTGTAAGAAAACACATCCCTATAGTTTCTGGCCAAATTCCTTAATGCTTCCTCCTCTTGATTTGACATGTCATCAGCTATTACAATATTTCTTTCTTCCCCCTCTTCCTGGGTGATTATCACCTTCTTAGTTTGTTCCTCATTGTCATATGCCTCTCCTTTTTTCTTTTCTCTCTTTGGTTTCACTTTTAGAAGTAGTCTGTCTTCCACTTCATAAGTCTTGAAATTTGAAGGTACATCAAACTGTTGATCTTTGTTTTTTATTTCCTTATTTTTTTCAACCTCTTGATCTTTTTCTATTTCCTTGTGTTTGTTTTTTCTATATTTGCTTGAGATTTTGTCTTTTATTGCATCTATAGCTTCTACTTCTTCCAAATATTGTGTTTTACCATTTTTTAATATTATTTCTTCCTCCTGGTCCTCTTCTATTTTTGACACTTTTATCATTTGTATTCCTATGTGAAAGATATCATATCCTTCTTCATTTTGGAATTTTACTCCCACATACTCATCATTAGGTAGATCCATGGTGGTCGAAATTTGATTCCAACCATAAGGCTCAAATTCTTCATCTTTGAATTTTTGTGGTATATAGCTCTCATCTTGTGATTTCCTCTCTTCTACACAATCTTCTTTTCTTAACCTTCTTTTTCTATCTGTGAGGTTCCTTATTACATTGCATTTCCATATTGATGCTTCTGTTTCATTTTGATCTTCAATCTCTGATTCTTCACTTAATTCCTGATTTTGATGTATTTTGAACCATTCTTGAGGGCACATGTCACAATATTGACCATTTCTTAGATTCACTCTGGTTATCCTTCCTTTGCTTTGAAGATATATGCAATCATTGCCCCAGTATTGTACAATGTGCATTTGTCTCATAAATGGTCTTCCTAGGATGATTTCATATGAAGTAGATTGTGGGAATTCAACTATGGCAAAAGTATGCTCTATTTCTATTCCACATATTTCCACAATCACCTTTTCCCATATTCTTAGGGGTTTTTCTATGTGTCCATCTGCAAGTTGTAATCTCATTTTAGTGGGTACTAATTCTTTTTCCCCATCTTTCCCAAGTCTGTTTAGTCATGATAGCCACTCCTGATCCACTGTCTAATATAGCCTTGGCATGATTTTTACCAAATTGTATTTTCAGAGTTGAGTTCCCTTCTTCTCCTTCACAATATCCTCCTATTTTATCAATAGGAATGTACAACAACTCTTCCAATCCTTGTGGCTGTGGATCAAAATTTTTTGGCATTGCTTCCCATTTTTTCATATTGTGTTGTAAGTGAGGATTCTGTTTTTACCAATTCCTCCATTGTGGTGTGGTATAAAATTGTACATTGTTTGTCTATATTTATTTGGAATGTTATTTGTGAGTTATCTTCTTGATCAATAGCTTTCCTTGTTTCTGTTGCATTTGTTTCCCCATTTCCCCATCTGTTGTTTGATAATTGTCTGGTTCCCCCATTTTGAGTTGTGCTTCTTCTATGATTTTTTTGCATCTTTGCATCCTTTCATGCTCTATATCTGGCATAGGATAAGCCATTACATGGTCTGTAGGATTTGGTCCCTCTTGAATTCTTCCCTTGTATGATCTTATCAAAGTTTCTAGACTTTGTGAATTTTTTGTCTCTTGTTGAGTTTGTGTATTCTGAGGTTGGCTATTGTTTGATTGTTCCATAGTCTCTTCTTCCAAACTTTTACCCATTCTTATTTTTCTTTCCCATCTCCCCTTTTGTCTGTTTTTCTTTTCTTTTGGAAATGGAATTTTCTTATTTTCTTGTGTATGTGTCTCTTTTGTTGTTTCTTGTTGTTTAGCTTGTGCTCTTGTTATAGTATTCACAGTTATTTGATCATGGTCACTCAATTCTTCTTGCTCCATTATATTTACTATTTTTAATGGTATGTTACTAGATGTGTTCTGTTGTTTTTTAGGGTTTCTTGGACAATCCTTTATTAAATGTTCCCTACCACAATCCTTGCAATAAGCTCCTTCTATTCTTAGTGTAGGAGGTTGTGGGTAGTCTCTAATGAAATGCTCCCCCCACATCTATAACAAGTTATCTTTTGACTCCCTTTGAACTGAGGTTTCTGATTGGACATGTAATTATTGGTTATGTACATGAATGTGGTTGTATCCATTTCAACTCTCCTATTTCCCAAATCTAGGGCTTGCAGTTCTGGTTCCCTCTGTTCATATCCTTCTCACTATATCCTTCATTCCAATGATAATTCTCTCTGTAAGATGATCTAAGTCTTGAGCTTTCTTCTTCTATTGGTGTGTATTTGACTAGTACCACATTTGTTGGTAATGGTGGTCGTTGCCCAAGTACAGGTCTTGGTTGCTCAACAAATCCAGATTCTCTTTGTAAATTATGTTGGTTCACATATTCTATTTCCTTAATGGGTTGCTTATTGTAGAAGCATTCTTCTCTGGTATGGTTTGTCCATTTTCTTTCTAGTATGCAGTATTTGAGTGTTTTTCTATCTTGCAAATGTTGTGGTTTTTGATATGGACATTGTTGTACCAAATGATTTTCTCCACAATTATAGCATTTTTTATTTGTTGCTATCTTGGTGTTTATCAAATTTGTCTTGGTGCTAACTTCTAGTGCTTTAGCAATGGCTTGTGCTAATTCTTCTGCTGGTGGGATTTTATCTTCATTTGTTCTAGGTTGATCAAATGCTAACAGATCTTGTCCTCTGTTATCCTCCAAGTCTATTGCCTCTTGCACACATGCTCCTAGGTCAGGACACCTATATAATACACCAAGGTTCTTAATTGGGCACCTCTCAGTCCTTCTATGAATAGAGATACTTGTCTTGCCATGTATGGTACCTCCTCTCTGGGACATCTATCAATGTATTGCTTGAATCTCCTAGCAACCTCTCTAACATTTTCATCTTTTTGTTGTTTGAAACTATGTATCAAGGTAGCTGTACTATGTTTTATTCCAGTTTTTGAGAATTCCCCTATGAAGGCTTCAAGGAAAGATTCAATATCTGGATACATTTCCTTTCTTAAGGGAATGAACCAGAGAATATTTCTATAATCACTGGTTTCAGAGGGTTCATTGGTTTCATTTAGGTTTTCCATGTTATTTTCTTGCCCTAAATCTTTTTCTTGTAAATCTCCCATTACTGGCTCTATCTCCTTCCTTTTTAAATCTTGTTTAGAAGGTGTGATCAATTTATTACCAGATCTCAAAATCATCCAACTAATTCACGATTCTGTGAAGAGAATCGTGTTTTCCACGATCCTATGAATAGAATCATCTTTTCTAGGATCTTGAGAAAATTCTAGATTTTCTCACGATTCTATGAAAAAGACTTGTCTTTTTCACTATTCTTTGGATATTCTAAATTTTCTACAAATTTTTGAAGGGAATCGTGTTTTTCACGATTCTGTGGATAGAATCATGTTTTACCACGATTCTGTGAATGGAATCGTGTTTTACCACGATTTTGTGAAGGGAATCGTGTTTTACCACGATTTTGTGTATGGAATCATGTTTTACCACAATTCTGTGAATAGAATCGTGTTTTACCACGATTCTATGTATAGAATCGTGTTTTACCACGATTCTGTGAATGGAATCGTGATTTACCACGATTCTGTGAATAGAATCGTGTTTTACCACGATTCTGTGTATGGAATCGTGGTTTACCACGATTCTGTGAATGGAATCGTGTTTTTCACGATCCTTATGAATGGAATCGTGTTTTTCACGATTCTGTGAATAGAATCGTGTTTTTCACGATCTTGTGAAATAGAATCGTGTTTTTCACGATTCTGTGAATAGAATCGTGTTTCTCACGATTCTGTGAATAGAATCGTGTTTCTCACGATTCTGTAAATAGAATCATGCTTTTCACAATTCTGTGGAGCGAATCGTGATTTTCACGATTCTGTGGAGAGAATCGTGATTTTCACGATTTTGTTCTCAGACAATCGTGATTGCTCACAATCATTAAAAACACGATTTTCTTATGAAAATCGCGTTCTGGGAATCGCGATTTTGTGTTTAATTTCAGAGGATCGCGATTTTGTGCTTGATCACAAAATCGCGATTCTGAGCAGATTTTCTAATTTTTCTGGTTCTTGTTTTTTAAGTTTTTGTTTCTCAAATAGAATCGCATTATTCAAATTTTAACATGCAATAAAAGATTTTTAGCAAAAATATTATTTTTTCTTAAGAAAATTCAAAAATCTGGAAATCGCAATTCCGTGTTTTTTACAATTTTCTGTGTTTTTGTGCTTTTATCATTATGTGAAAACTTGAAAACATGCAAAGATTTATTGGAAGACCATTGATCAAAATAAATCCAAGAACTTGTATTTGCTGAAAGTCGCGATTCTGTTCAATTCTATCACTCTCTCTCTCACTCAAATGAACCTTTTTTATGAGATTTCATGCTTTTATAGCCTTCAGACAGTCGCAATTTTGTGTGGATTTCTCAGAATTTCCACTTTCCAATGTATAATCCTTATCCTTTAGTAATTTTGTGGTTTTGAATCACAATTCTTATCTTTTTTAACAAAATTTACTCCCTTTATCCTACTGATGAAAATCGCGATTCTGTACCCAATTCTTATTTTAATCACTTGATGTTCAATTATTACTGATATTTTGAAATTTGATTTTCTTTACTCACTCAACTTTATGAAACCTCTTACAATTACTTACCTCAAATACCCAAATGTGCAAAATAATTCAAATTCTTTTTCTTACAGAAAATCGCGATCCTGTGAAGAGAATCGTGTTTTTTTTGAACTTTTTGTTTTTGACTTTTCTTTCCACTTAGTCCCCTTCAATGTTCTTTACCAACTCCAAATCACTTGTCACCTGCAATTATACACCATCAAACTCATTAAAAAATATATATATTTTTTGAAAAATTGAAACAGCAACTTTCACTCTAGGTATTTTTTATTTTCTTTCAATTTTCAGAATTCTTTTCCACTTTTTCTCCTCCACTTTCAACAACAATACTCAAGTCCAACTTTCTAAGAAAAAAAGAAATTTGTTTGAATTTTTTTATGGATTTTATGAATTTTTTAGTACTTTGCCCTAAATCAAGGTAAACACTTCACTTAGGGTTTCTTGTTTAAAGATCCATTGATCTTTTGTTTCATGATTGGTTATATTCTTCTATGCTTGTAATCTAATCAGTTTAAGAGTAGAGCTTTCCAAAGAAATATGTGCTAAGAAGTGCAATATCAATTCATGCAAAGATAAACTCAAACATTTTTCTTTTCAAGATGCAAATAAATCTTCTCTCAAGATTATTGCTTTGCCTTAGCTAAACAAATGGATCTTATCTATTTGCATATAGCTACTTTACTTGACTTTCCTCAATGCAATCATGTGAGCTTTTCCAAGACTAACAAATTTGCTTGGTACTTGGTCAAAAAGCACTCTTCAAATGCAAAAGATAGTCACATTTTACCTTCCCTCAACAATCTTGATTCAATTTTTCACACACTTGCACTTTACTCTTAAAAATGACATGAGCAACTATCAATTTGCAAGAATTTCACAACTTTTTTATCTCAAAAGGTTAACTCTTGCTTCCTTTTCCCAAAAGACAAGCAAAGAAACCTACATTTTCATGTTGCTTTTCTTGATTAAAGAGTAGTACCTTTTCAATGTGTTCAATACCATTAACAATGGAAGATCCAGCAAGGTCCAAACTTCAATGAAGCTTTTGCATCTCTTCCCGGCAATAGCGCCAAAAAATGTTTGTTGTTATCCTTTGGAGTTGTCCTCTCCAATCATTTTAGCATAAAGGATCAACAATACATCTTACATTTGTCAATCCGGGAAGTATACAAAGACCAGAGCCCCTTCTAAATTGATGGAATCCAAGAATAAGAGGAAAATGACTGTTTTTCTAAGAAATGATGAAGATGAAGAGAAATTTCTAGGGTTTTGATTATCTTGAGCTACACTATATCATTTTCAATGATCTTGGTGCCTAAAGTGTGTTATTTTCTCAGCAGATCACAATTATGAAGTCAAATCTCAAAAATGATACATGTAACCTTCAGACGAGACAATCATGATTCTATGAAATCTGATGATTTCCATCTCCAGCTCTATTCTTTAGCACTTTCTCACTCAATACTCTAAGATTCACTTCTCTTCATACACATTAATCAGAAATACACAACTGAAGCTTGCAAATTCCATGGATCATACATAGAATAGACTCAACAAATCAAAGAAAATCACATGGAAGTAGAAAACACGATTTCTTGCAGGAGAGCTCTTCAAATTACTTGGATAGCGGAAATAATACAACCCACCACCTCAAAATAGAGGAAATTATCTTTTATACATTTTCAAGTGTCCCTTTTCACACTTGAATTTTGGTCCTTTTCCCTTCTAATCTAAAAATATGCTATCAAAGAGCTTCCAAAAATTCTAGAAAAAATACATATGATTCTAATTTACATGAGGAAGACTCTTCCTCATTTTTACATCATTTGCATAAATATTTCTACAATTTTTTTTTATTTACAAATATTTCTCTTCAAAAAATGCTTCTTCTAGCAAGCCACTTTTGGATAACTCTTTATAACATGATCATTTGCTTTATAGAATTTGCAAAACAATTTCTTCTTTTTTGTTTTCTTCTCGTCTCCATCATCTTTCTTTGATTGTGAAAAATTGGCAATTTTTTTCTTACTAATAGAAGAGCTCCATTTATCTTTGCCCTTCTAACTAGCTAGGAAATCTTGATCTGCAACATGCATAATGGACTTGTTCTGCCTAGATTGATCTTCTCGCAATAGAATAGAGACTAACTCCTCAAATGTTAAGGCATTTGGATTGCCTTTCATCATCAATCAAAGAGTGGAACCAAAACTCTGATATGAATCTGGAAGACCATTCAAAACAGTCTGCACAAGTGAACTGTCAGGCAAGACTTCATCAACAAAAATCAAGTGCTCCTTCAAATATTTGATCTTTGTCAAAAAACTATCAATGGAATCTCCTTCGTTCATGTGCTCACTCTCCAACTCTTTTCGGAGCCTAGTATAAATTGGTGAGTGTATCCCAAGCATCCTTTGTTATTTTGCGAGAGTGAATGTGAGGAATAATGGCATGTTTGATAGACAAGGCTATGAATGCATGTGCCTAAGTATCTCTTCCATCCAAACAAATTTGCTCTGTAGTATGTGAAATAGGAACTGGAGCAGGAACACGAATGTGAAAATTATCACCATCTTCAACACCATTTGCATCACCTTCGATAATTGTATTTGCGGGTGTAATAGGATGCTTTTCAACACCCTGCACAATATTCCACAGTCCTTTTGCAACCAATACATGACGCATCATATAAGCCCATAATGGATAATTGATACCATCCAACTTATCCTCAGCAGCGAACATACAGAATACATCACTGCTTTTAGCCATGGCAACTAACTAAAATACCATGATGCAAAAAAATGATTGTATCTCAAAACATTGAACAGAACACCCCATCAAGATCTGCTAAATCTATAGCAGACCTTGAGGCACTTATACTAATAAACCAAAACCTATATATATCTTTGGTATAAAAAGAAGAAACTACCTGTAGAGGCATTGTGATAGTGCATTCGGAGGCCGAGTATGCTCACCAATTTTTGTGTGATTCTGAGACTGTGAACGGAGGGGTATCGATGATGCCCTAGAAGAAAAAGTGACCTACTCTGATACCAATTGTTGGAGTTTGATGTCTACAGAAGCACCTCAAAAACACAAGGAAGAAGAAGAAGCTTGGATCACAACACACAATATTGAATGTATTACCAAGAGAATGTACAAAGATAAGTAACTCATTAGGGTTATAGGTGCACATACAAGTCGGGGAAAAAAACCTCCTAAAGAGGGAAAAAAGGGCCACGGCAATCCTAGTGTGTTCACACACATCACTACCTAAATATATCAATAAGAGGACCTTAAGAAAATGGACTATATGCAAAAATAGAGAAATGATATTTCCATCAAACAAAAGTAGATTTCTTAGGGTATATTTTCTCAAAAAATAGAATCTTTATCGAGTTACGTAAGATATTTATCAAGAATCACCCCAAGATAGTTGCAGCACTTACCAAGATCATAGGAAACAAAAAGATCTCATAGACTAAAAAATGAAAAAATCTTTTTGGACCCTCAAATTAGCATTCACCTTTACCCTGATCCTAACTCATCTTAATCTTATCAAGTACTTTTTCTCAAAGAAAATGCTTTACACTTTGACATGAAGGTTAGTCTATCTTAATGTGGGGATGATGGACACCATCTACATTCGGTTGCATTTCATTGAAGGAATTTCTATGCTCTAGAATAATTTATTAAATCATGCCAAAGAACTTCTTGCCATCATAGATGTGTTTGATACATAGTGTTACAATCTAGAAGGAGCAACTCATAAATTACCATTCATATAGATCACATTCATGTCCTTCCTAAAGGAAAGAGCCCTAGGCTCAATAACCTCATTAACAAATTCTTCAAGACCTTTAAGGATGTTCTGTTGGTTCCTCTATGCCTAATTTGGCATGAGGCTCTTCAATTTGGCATGTTGACAAAATTTAGATTTTAAAGTTTTGAGATGGGGCAACTACTTGATACAAACTTCATTACTAGGGTCAAGCTAGGATGAAGATTATGATAACTAATTTAGATTTTAAAGTTTTGAGATGGGGCAACTACTTGATACGAACTTCATTACTAGAGTCGAGCTAGGATGAAGATTATGACGATTCATGGTAATAAATGATCAAATACTGAACTCCATAAATTTAAGAGTTGAGCACAGCGCCTCTGGGGTGGGGCGTGAGTTCAATTGAAGCTATGGACACTCTTGCTCATATGGGAAAATGAATGTAGATCTTTGGGCCTACTCAATGTTGGCCACCAACATCCGACCTTCGGGCCCACTTTCGACTCCAACCTTCAGGCACCTTGTATCTGGCCTTTGGAACCTATCAAAACTTGTCTCCTTGTTGGGCTTTTGGGCTCTCTCTTCCCAAGATCTACCATAGTGGCCCTTCAGGCTCTGTAATTTTGGCCATGCCGAGCATCTTACCCTTGCTTTGTGAGATATGAGGGGTCCCATGGGTACTAAGCCTTCCTTCACTTGTAGCTTCAATTAATCCAAGCATTTCAAGGAGAGTATACCTCCAAAAAAACCTCCTATAATAGAATTAAGAGTTGAACTAGAAATATTCATGAGTATCATATGATCAATCATAATTTGAATGAGATCACTCAAGTCAATTGTTGATGATGATTATAGATCCAAATGTAATTCACCAAAAAAAAAGAAGTGGATAATGGATAAACTATCTGCACACTGCTCCTATCCCACTTGTTAACTTTAACCACCACTATATAACAATAATAGTCATATATTAAATATGAGTTTCACAAGATTGGACCTGAATATAAATTTCAAAGAGAACGTGATTACAAATATCCAAAAAAATGACTTGCGCAGATTCTTCAAAGAGTATAAGTGCAATAGAATCACCAGATTTCTGATTCATCCAAGATGCAAATATATATCAATATATGACTACGTGAATGTATAACAATGGAATCTGAAAGGAAAGATGAAGACAATGTACGGATGAGAATCCAGTTTAACTAAGGAAGCCTATTCATTGGATGGTTGATTGAATATCTCATGAGTGATGAAAAAATATCCAGCAACGTGTTGAAAAATGCATACTACCTCACTTATGTAGCAACTATGACAAAAACAAAGCTCAACTTTTGTTTCTTTTTTGCTTCTTATAAGAAAGGTTAAGGTATATTGTTCTGAGTTATGGTTTTCTTGACAAAAGATAATAAACATAATATCCTTTAGTTGCACTTACATCTAACACAAGAGTCCTAGAACCTCACATACTGGTTCCAATCAGCGCTCGTTAATCCACACAGAGAGAGAGAGAGAGAGAAAGAGAGAGAGAGAGAGAGAGAGAGAGAGAGAGAGAGAGAGAGAGAGAGAGAGAGAAGCTAATGAGAACATCATGGAAATTAGGTTCTGGGAATTGAGAACTACGCAAAGATACATTGATAACCAATACATAATCTTAGGAAAACTATTTTACTACTACTTGGAATTTAAAGATCATATGAATTGCACCCTAAAGATATAAGAGCACAATAGTGGTTATGCAGGCTAAGCATAGCGAGAAGTTCTTGCATTCGACATTTTCAAATAACATAGTTATTGTTTAAAATTATGGTGGCTATGCACATACGAATATACTCGTTTGCACATACGAATATACTCGTTGCTCAGATTTTTGTGTAAGATGTATTTGCACCATGCATATTGTTTATACACAGCTTCCTTGGGAGTAGAACAAATGTGAAGGGGTCAACCAAAACTCTCAAGCTCACCAAAATAAGTTGCAAAGACTCGACAACATAATTCCTAGTGTTTTAAATCAACATCCTAGGTGCACAAGATATTGTGCCTTGGTAATTATGATTTGACAAGAATCGTTCTTGTAACTTCAAATGATTAATACGGCCATTCAATTATTTAAGTCATTATGCAGTTCTTCTTTGTTATTTATCTTTTGATCAAGACAAAATCTCTTTATCTTGCAACTGACTTTCAATCAATAGTAACCAAAGTATAAACAACAGCAATCATTATAGTTTTCATTTATCCTACAGGCATGGTGTAACATTTTTGGCTTGTCCTCCTACACAGATGGCCAAGGTTCAAATCCTTCCCAGAAATGAATGCTTCAGCTCCATGAGCATCTCTATATGACCTATATAATCCCTATACTATAAGAAGGATGTGTGAGTGTGTTTCTGATTTCCTGTTGTTGGTTTTTTTTTCTTTTTCTTGTTTTAAGCTTCCATTGCACCAGTAGAAATTTCAACTTAATCCTTGTACGTATACTTTAAAATATGCCAACTTAGGGCACGCAAAACTTATAGAGGTCATGAATAGGACATCCAGTAACATCATCCCAGATGACTCGCTTGGACTTTTAGAGTAGAAATTTGATCACAGATTTTACAAACAACCTATGTGAATCAATCATTCTACAAGCTAGAGGGAGAGAAGCTAAATGCTAAACTCAGGAAACATCATTTATAACATTCATGTCTTGATTTGATACTTCTTCTTCTCATTACCCCCAACGGACCCTACATAGATGGATTGATCAAATTCTGCTTCAAAATGTTACCTAGTGTGTTCGTTATGACTTCACTACATAAGGATCCCAAAAACCACAGTTACTGACAAGAATGCCCTTGGTCCATCCGTTCAAACTGTCACCGTAATTAGACAACCAAAAATAAACAAGCATAAGTGCACTTAAGTTTCCCTCTTTTAAGTAACATGCCAACGGTGGTACTTGCTCCTCATAACCTCAAAAAATATTGCGCTGTCAGATGGTACAATCTAAGTAAGATAGTGCCCCCTAAAATAAGAAGCACCGCTTTTGTAACTAGAATAAGTTTAACTGGCCTTTCATGAATGAACATTCCATGCACATTCACACCAAGCAACCAAAAGACTACTTTTCAGCAGCCCATCAAATAATGAAATGACAATTCCAGCTGAAGCACCTAAACTAGTTCACAGTCACTCTTCACATTTAAGAAATTATTTGCCCATATTCATGGATGACCCCCGTTGAAAGGAAAAGAAAATCGATTTTGCACAGATGTTGATTACTCCTTGATAAAAAGTTTGCGAATGATCGACTTGGCTATGAATTGAAGATGAAAAGAGAATTTTATATTTTTATATCACGAAGTAAATGAAGGTGACTGTGATCGTTGTCGATAACCAAAACAGAACCTCGTCAATAGAGAAACAAAGATGTACGCAAGTCTGTCACAGTAGAAGAAAATGCCCATGATCAATCTCTTATTTGTAAGTCAAGGTTACAAACCGAATGGCATTCCAGATAATTTTGAAGCTTTTGTAGAGACACCGCTTTGGTACCAAACCATAGAACCATGACAAATGACTGAGCACAGATTACGAAAGTGAGAGAACTACAAGCAATAGGCGAGGCTACATACTGAAATGTAAAAGTAATCAGACTCTTTGGCACATACAGCAATTTATCGTTACACACGATGATGTACACTGACAAAAATGTATGAATTTTGGTGAAAATTTACAAGGATTTTTGCGATAGATGCAAGAGAGACAAGAATTTATGGTTCATATTGACCGATTGAACTAATGGGAGTCAGCCAGCGTCTGCAAAATTGTATGATGCCATGGATCAGAGAGATGTGTTAAAAGGTTTTCTGTAGGCCCAACTTTAGTAACAGCTGCCTGGACAAAGAATCCGACCATCGCAACCATGGCAAGCCTTCCTGCGTAAAACAAACACATGGTTCAGCAGATTAAATGACCTACAACCCACGTACTATTTTCAAGCTGTTAATTACTACATAAGCTTATGCATCAAGCGCACATAAAAACTGGCAGATAAAGGTCCCGGCAGGGAGTTGTTATTTCACATTCCCTCCCTACATACCTATTCATCCCTGTGTGATATTAAGCAATCAAAGAGGCTAAAGACTTTACTTTGCATGCAGAAGAAACCTGAATAATTCTCAATAAAAGAGGAACACACCATTTTTTAGTTCTTTCACTCTCATTATTTGCTGTTCTTCAATGCCGAGGGCAAATCCTGCCGGATTGAACAGTGGACCTCCAGGATACCTGAAGAAACGCAAAAATTATTTATCCACATCTCCCGAGGAAACGAAAACAGAGAGAAGAGGAGAGAGCATCTCAGGACAAAATGCACAAAATTAGTGTGCTCTGGGAAAGGGAGATGAATAAACAGATACTTCCTGAAATAGAAACAACAGAGGATGACATCCGTGCAAAATTTCAAGAAAAAGATCCTGATAATACATGCACATCTGGCACCAACCAGCCTTAAATTGATGAAAAGCACGAGTAACTCAGGCTCTCGTCCTCTTCATTGCAGAGTGCACACATGCTATCAAGCAAAAACATAACATGCATTAGAAACTTCATGCATGGACCATACATACCCAGGCTCTAATCCTCGAAGAGCTGGTTCTATGCCTAAAAATGAATTTTCTGCTCCTTGAGAATGAGGAATGACAATATCCATGTATCTCTTTGTCTCGACAAAGCTGTGAATTGAGAAGGTAAGATATTATAGCTGAAAGAAAAGCCTGAACTTCTATATCAATCAGATGATTCTTCCAGTTAAATCCACGAGTATACCCCATTAAAAGGAGTTGTACAAAGAAGAGCGTTCTTGTATCTGCAAAGTCGAAGTGGGTGGCTCCAGCTTCATACCAGATTGGAATATTCCTTAGTCCAAAAGTTCTTAAGACCTGGAAAAAGAAAGGGAACTAAAGTTATGCTGGTGCCAAGTACGTTGGCTAACATCAATCAAACAGCTTATTCAGGTTCTACTATCTAGGCAGATAAAAGATGTATAGCGTCAACCATTCACATAAACCAAATCCAAATGACCTCCAAGAATTGATGCATCATTAAACCCTTCTCTCTGTTGATGAAATGATAAGTTGAGTGAATTCATTTCATTGAACCCAGAGAAGTTCTAATTATATTGAGACTCCCAGGATTCTCACTCTCCATATGATGATGAATATACAATTTAGAATCTACACTTTGCACATGCAATCTGTCAAGCTTTTCAGATATCCCATGAACAAGTATATATGCACATGCATAACATCATGGAAACTTACATGAACATGATGGACATGCATTCACAAAGATTTAGGACTCTTGTTATTGATTATGACACTCTTACATCTGTGAACAAGATGCCTGCCACACCAGCCATTGCAAATCGAGCATGAATCAACTCAGCTTGCACATACCATCGCAGAGCCTCTGGTTCTTTTCCTAGTTCTAAAGGATCAAAACCATAGTCGCCTGGCAGACTACAAGAAATATTTTTTAACCAACAACACAAAAATGAATATCAAGAACACTAACTGATTCTCTTAGAAGAGAAAAGAACAAACTAGATCAAGTACTTGCAGCTGACAAGTGAATCGTGCTAAATTGTGATTGAAGGACATTTTTTTCTTTTTAGGAAAGAAGTTAGATATAACGAATAAAATGATTAATAAGCATAAAAACAAGATTTACTAAGAAATGTGCAGCCTTCGGCCTGATTCCAAAAAACGAAGGGTTTATATTATCAATAAAAGCTTCTGATAGTTCATGAGGGGTGCCTGAGGCAGAACGGGAAGAAGCCTAGTTGCTCTACAGTAGAAGGAAAACAGAGAGAAAGATATATTCACAAATCCATGTTGACTGAAAGTGAAAGATACAATAAGTGTCAATGTATGAGTGGTGATATATAGTAATTAGATACAGTAAGGACAACAATAGTAAAGAATAATATCATGAAAACACAAGGAGATCTTATCACCATCTTGTGAGATCATAGGGAAATTACCCTAAAGATTGGCAAGCACCCATCTCCAAGCTCTCAGAGCCATATATCAAATGCTCTAACCTCTACACAGCCCACCAGAGAACACTCGCGAAAGGAAATTACCCCGAAGATAAAATTTGGCAAGCACCCATCTTGAAGCTCTCAGAGCCATATATCGAATGCTCTAACCTCTACACAGCCCACCAGAAAACACCTGGAAACTTCAAACCCAGTCCCTTTGGGTCATTGCTGCATCTATTCTTTAAACATTTAGAATGAGCCCTGGTGCTCTGGCTAGTCCAATGCTGCCCTCCTCTTGTTCAAAAATAACTGGGTGAGTGCGAGCTGTCATACTCCTCTAATAATTATCTCCTCTGTATGGCATGTTGCCTTAGTGCCCTCGAAGCTCAAGTAGGTATCTGCCCAGTCTACTGTAATCCGGTATCTCCAATAACTCCATGATGTAGGGAGGCATGCTTAGAATACCAGTGTATCAATCTTGGGTTCCTGCATATGCAGGCAATCTCCATGTGAAGTGCTACTTACAGTGAAGGAGGTCGCACACAATGATGTATGCTTACTTTGTGTGTGATGGCATACAGTATTAGATGGGTAATGACATTATATATGTCCAGAAAGAAAACAAAAATTTTTGAAGTGTTTGTATGTTACACGCATAGTTGGACCAAGAGATTTAAATCGCAAGATTTAAATCGAGATTTAAACGTTTAAATCGTTTAAATCGTTCATACCCAAAATAAAAATCGAGGTTTTTATCCACTTAGAGAGATTTTTATTTTTCTTCATTACAAATAAATATATTATACATATTTGCATGAAAAATGACAATATATGATACATCACATGATTTCACTTCATAATGTATCAATTTTCAAATGTAAAACATTCGTCACGATCCATGATTCATAAAAGTTATAAATACCAAAACTAAGAAGTGATGGGGAACGTGATCCATGACTAAATACAAATGTAAGTCTACAACCATAGTATTAAGAGTCAAGCTTCAAGGGTAATGTGGAATCAAGAATCTAGATATTTTAGAAGGGCTCTTCTCTAAGGTCTAAAGCATGTGCAAACTACATTTAGGAAAGACTCAATAGGCATGACTCTCAAAAAAACCATCTGTACAAACCAGGGATATGAACTGTTAAAGAGAAAAAAAAATCGCTCTGTATGTGATAAAAATCGTTCCCAACGATTTAAATCGTGGGACGATTTAAACGATTTTTATTTTGACCAAAAAATCGCGGTTTGGTCCAACTATGGTTACACGTGTATGTATGTATTTACTTCATAAAATATAATATATGTATGTGTGCACTGTGTATACAAGGTAATTATTAATATGTATATGTATGAATGCATGCATGCATGTTGCACACAAGCAACACCTTAGAAACAAAAAGAGGTTGTGAGTTAAAAGTTGTGTGCAAAAATAGGGAGGTTTTGTGGGTAATGGAACAAGTTGTATGTATGTATGTATGCACCTCAACACAGTCAACAAGTTGTATATATGTATGTACGCACGTACGTACATACATGCATACATATACATGCATACATACATACATACATATATACATTACATACATACATATATACACACATGCACACATATATACACACACACATGCACACACGTGTCATGCATACATACATACACACACACATACATACATACATACACACATTCATACATACATACATACATACATACATACATACATACATACATACATATGGTTTTTGTAGGGCCCACAAGCAATACAGAGACAAAAACGAAATAGAGACATGAGAGAGAACAGACAAGACAACAGAGAGATGGAGCAAAGCTCCACATATGTTCAATACATTCCAAAATATGAAGTACATGAATGTTACAAAGAATCATAAAGATTGCATATAAATGCATCAATATGTAGCATATCTTCATAACTTCATAATCTCCATGAAGTGTAGATCACTTCCTCAGGTATAGATAAGCTCCAAGATCATGATCACCTCGTTGTAGAAGAAAAATCATAAACGTTAGCTGCTTCTCATCCTTTGAAAAAGATGAACCCTTAGTTCCACTCCTCCACAAAGTTGAAGAAAACCTCCACAGAGTGTAGCTCATGTCTAGCTCTTAAAAAGTGAGTGATTTGTGTGCTATGGACCAGCTCCTTATATAGTTTTTTATCATACATGAAAAACAAGATAAAAAAGCTTAAGAAACTCAAAAAGCAGGGTCCCGTAATTTTCAAACCCTAATTTTGGATTTTTCTGAATTGTTTTTTCTTTTAAAAAAACTGCTTTTTACACAAATTTCAAAAATTAGGGTTTGACTTTTGACTATCCACATGTGGTTCAAATTCAAACTTTTGTATATCAACACATAGGTCTTGAGTAGCACATTCTATATCTGAAACAAAATTTTCTGCAAAATTTTGACCAATTTTGACTCGTTTGACCTTGGTTTAACCATGATTGACTTTGTCTAAAAAGTGACCAAAACTGAAAATATGTGCAATCCCTCTTGTGGAAGGTTGCATTTCCAACAACCTCCTCCTAACTTAACACAAGGGGAACATGCCAAGAAAGGTATATATTTTGTTGGCTGATAAAAATTAAAAAGGTTGTTGCTAGCTGAAAAGGTGTTGATGTTGATGATGATGATGTAGGTACGTGTAAAGATCATGCCAGTATCCATAGAAATACCTAAGATTTTTGACATGGACGACACTCCATAATATAAAGACTACTTTATGGACCTCTTTCCACCTTCTAAATAATGAACTAAGATTGACTTGTGTCTTCCATAATGCTCTTATCTTTCTATATATTGCACTATTCTCAACATGCTATGTGCACTATTTCCACATGCTCTCATACCAATTGTTGGTTTTTAAGGCCCACAATCAGTATAGAGACAAAAAAGAAATAGAGACATGAGAGAGGATAGACAAGACAATAGAGAAATGAAGGAGAAAACCTCCACATATATTTAATAGATTCCAAAATATGAAGTACATGAATGTTACAAAGAATGATAAAGATTGCATATAAATGCATCAATTTGAAGCATCTCTTCATAACTTCACAATCTCCGTGGTGTAGTGATCTCCTCCAGGTATAGATAAGCTCCAAGCTCATGATCTCCTTGTCATAGAAGAAAAATCATAAACCCTAGATGTTGCTCATACTTTGAAGAAGATGAACCCCAAGCTCCACTCCACAAGGTTTGAAGAAGACCTCCATAGAGTCTAGCTCATGTCTAGTCCTAAAGAAGTGTGTGATTTCTGTGCTATGGACCTCCTTATATAGTTTTCTATCATACATGAAAGGCAAGATAAAAAAGCTTCAAAAAACTCAAAAAACAGGGTTTCATAATTTTCAAAAACCATAAATTCCGAAAAATATGGAAACTCTAATTTTGGGTTTTTTTAATTATTTTTTATATTTTTCAAATCAAAATCATGTAGTGTACTTCCCTTTTGAAGACTTCTTTTCACGCATAAAAACTACTTTTCACACAAATTTCAAAAATTAGAGTTTGACTTTTGACTACTCAAATGTGGTCCAAATGCAAAGTGTTGTATATCAACATAAAGCTTTTGAGAGGCACATTCCATATCTAAAATAAAAATTTTTGCAAAAATTTGACCAATTTTGACTTTCTTTGACCTTGTTTTTACCATGGTTGACTTTGTCTAACACTGGCCAAAATTGAAAATGTGAGCAATCCCTCGTGGAAGGTTGCATTTCCAACAATACATACATATATATATAAATTTAGGGAAAAAAAGA